>JTDE01008477.1:0-13997 GCA_014338405.1 Paragonimus skrjabini miyazakii | reverse complement strand
GGGAACTCACGTTCTACGACTAGCATTCATGACTCATATTGGAGCGCCCGGCTGTCGATGCGTATGTATAGGCGTGCATGTCATTCCAATACGTGTGCACGCGTTACCAATCTGGTCGTCCTCATATTCATGCTTTTCAGTAGACTCCACCCCATCAAGTCCGGTCACTTGGCACTAACCACCCATTAACATTATATGCGCTCACTGCCCTCTTTTCTTCCTATTATTGTTGGCACGTAGTTCACTTGTTCCAGCAACTGTTATTGTTGTGAATTTCTCCTAACCCAGTCGGTGCGGCAGGTGGATATGTGTCCAAATTATCCTACCATAGCATGTTGCTTTTCGGCTACGGTACTGTAGTGCTGATTGCCATATTCAACCCACACTCATGTAATACACACTCATCCATCCAATGGTTCACCTGACTAATGCATCCGTTCAGAAACTGAAGTTGTCGCTGGATTGGAAACAATCGGAAAACGCAGAACTATACCGGAAATGCTTGAGATGCGGTATCCTAAGAAGTGCTACGCATTCTGCCCAGCAAGATTAGGTGATCCGGCGATCAAGCAGGAGGCCAGGATTATGCGAATTCCATTGGCTCGTCTTGTTTGGCGTCAAGCGAGCTTCGGTTGTACGGAAAAACAACCATTGAAATTAAAGTGTAGCAACGGTCTTGGAGATTACAGTAAATACTAAGAACAGAGTATGGCCGCTAGTCTTTTGCAAGCAAATAAGAATCTAGCAATGCTTTAAAACGGTCTTTGGGTTTGCAGCTGAGGACTTCAGAAAGAAGACTGTGTCACTGGTTGATGACCCTGTGGAAAGAAAGCCGCTGAAAAATATGGTCCGGAGGCGGAGCCTGTAACACTTCCCGGCGTGTCCTCATTGGTCGTCATCATTTGCCAGGATGAAGAGCTGCTCTACTAGACAGTTCATGAAGAAGAAATGTATGAACATTAGATCACCATGCAGTCGTCGAATTTCAGATGGCTATGGTCAAGAATCTTAAATCGTGTCTTGTACGCAACATTTCTGAAGCCCGTGACTGTTATGGTAGCGGCGCGCTAAACACGCTCATCGGTCACCGCCTTCCTCCAGGTGGGTATGCACAGTCTGATTAGCACGCGTCAGTAGCGGTCTGATATAAACCCCCAAAAACGTTTATAGCGTCTATTTGTTTAGGCGGAGGAGGGTCCATTTTGTCACTTTAGTAATAGTAAACCCACTCCTGCGGACATCTCGCGATGACATGCAATGAATAGACTAAATGACATTCGACCGCCTACATCTTTCCTGGTGAATACTGTACTGAACGCACTATAAAACACGAAGGCATTGACGGAATATTCACCATGTGGCGTGCCTGTACAGTTGCTGTCAACTAAAGAAGGCTCCAACCACCTGACCACAGCTTAATCGCATCACGATCTATCCGTAATGCGCTGAGGCGAGTAGCGTCCAAGATTTTGGGCCACTGGTGTACAGAAGAGCGCGGCTAGAAATATTGCCCCGAAGGTTGCCGGTGTAGATAAGAAGCAAAATAGGACCTTGAAATGGTCATTACGGGACTTCTGCAAACATGGGGGAGGAAGACGAAGGGTTTTATTTCGTTATAACTCCAAAAGTAATATAATCAAGGGAAAATGGAATTCACCAAAGAACCTCGTCCTAAATACCATAAGCTTTCACTTTGCGTCCGACGGCCTAAGGCCTTGAAGAACTCAAAGAAGATGGCCCCTGGGGTTAGGCCATTATCCTCTGCTTCCGTCAGACTGTCTACAGAGATCAGCGTGTTTGTCGTACACGACCGGTTAGAAAGAAAGCCATACTGTGTGAAGAAACGATTTTTCAATAAAAAGTGCCCGAAGATGGTGCGCTTTAATAAGCGCTCTCTTATCTTGTATGCCACTGGGACTGATTGGTTGGTAACTATCCAGGGAGTGCCGGCCACCCACCTTGAAGATGGACGAGATCGTGAAATATTTTCACGCACCAGGGAGAATACTGGTCCGAAGTGTCCGCTTAAACAGTTTATAAGGAGGTTCTGCCAGACTAGCACCTGCTTCTTTAAGAGTCTTGCGTCGGACCATGTCAAGAGTCATCGCATTGTGCGAATTAACCGTGTATTAAAAATATTCAACATCTGATATATAATGGTCACTGGCGAGGTTCGGTTGCCGTTAGCTGCGCAATGTTATAGTAGAATGCCCATTCTGCGTTGCAAAGTTGTAGACTACCAAATAATACTCCCTGAATAATTCATTCACAGCTTAGAAGTGCAAAGAAGTTTCCGCGCGTGGCACTTGAACAAATAGTTCAGAGAACTTATTATTTCTCGTTCAGTACATATGCTCAACCCAAAAGTCTTCGTTCACGCGGACTTTTCAGAGGATATTTTCAGCAATTATGTTGTTCGCCGGTATGGTATTTCAAAGTTGAAACCAATTAAAAACTGCCATTTTGGCCCGATGTTAAACTTTTCGAGCTCAGAAGGAACAGTGTCGGTATTGAAGGCCACGTCGTTGAGGAAGCAGAAAACAGGATTTGGGGATCCCGTAATTTACCAACAAGGTGGCTTCGGCAGCATTTTCCAGGTACACATTTTCAAGTGTGTCAGCAATGACTTCTGCTACCTGCAGGATGTTGTTATTCCGCCCAAGATTTGTAAGCAGATCGGTAATACCTGACATTACCAAGGCATTTTCAGAAAACCGTTCATAAAACCCGACTGAGGTTTTGTCTTAGTTAGGCTACCACAAAGGGTTACAGTTCAAAGTTTTCACCATGAAAAACCTCAGTACACTTGCTTCTCATGGGCATATATTGACTGTAGGCCTCCGAGGTGCTGGTTAAGTTTAAATGCATCTAGGCACAACGCTTGTCGCAAATGTGTTTTCCCGTATACTTAAATGTGTAATGAGACGGCATATTACTGTTAATGTTTCTCGCTGGAATGCATGAGCTGATCACCGTGTCAATAGGAGTCTAAATGTATTGGTAAAGTATTTTCACCGAAGATGAGGACGGTATTTTCTGAAGTTTTCCGGAGTATACTGGGTCACTTGCGGGCGGTCAGTATATAAAGGTTAAAGTAAGGTGCTTTTTGGAGCGAAGAAGCATACGTACTCAAATAGTCTCGGGTAATGGACGAACTAGTAAGTTATCAGGTCCCATGTGGTCTATATGATTCTGCTGCCCATGTGAGAGATATAAAGAGATAAGAACTTAAGTGAAGAGCCCTAGGTTTGTGGTCACGAGTTTCGTGCTTCCAATCAATGCGTGACGCGTGCGTGACCAGCCGAAAAGCAAGGTGGTGCGTTTGCTGTCGTTGAACCTGCAGTTCATGCAGATAAAATGAATAGGCGGTGTAGTCAGCTGCTTTTGCTGGTCTATACATAGGACAGTGCACCAGAAGTGGTATCACTTCTAGCAGCGACGGCACAGCATACCGTTTCGTACGAGTAGGTTGCAACCGTAACAACGGCAGGTGCTTGCTAGTTCGTTGGATATCTACTGAGGTCTATTACTGTTAGATCTTGCACGAATCACAGTCGGCAAGAACAAGCAACATGAGATTGCGTCCTTTCTTTTAATCCTACGAGCGTCCGTAATGTGAAGAAAAGTTGCGCCATGGATGAATGCTCAGAACCCAGTACTGACCAAGCGATTCGCGAAATTTTCAACTTTTTCACGTTTTTGAGCAACCGACGAAGTCCTGCGCCGGATTTTGCTCAATTCTGCGCGGGATCTTTCAACCAGGGCCAGTAACAACATTCAGCGTTTCAAAATGGCTTGGAAAACTTCTTCACTCCATGAAACATAATGTCTATCTTCAAAAATTGCGTATCTTCCGATGGTCTTCTTGAATATGGTCCGAAGAAGATTCAGCCGTCAGCAGCATACAACGTACGTATCCATCTCTTCTATCAGGATTCCATCTAACACAAACTGCCTGAAACTATTTACTGCGTATCCACCTTTTACTCACACCCCATCTAGCATTTGGTTCATTGCGTACTCACGAAACCGCATCATTTTATTCATGTTTGTCACTGTACACGCATTGCTCAGAATGCTGGACAATAGAAACTTGAAGCTTCTAGTAAACTTAGTAGAATAGGCTTATATGGAGTCGTAGTTAGGACTAAAACAGAAAGAAAAATAGCGGGACCATATCTCACATATACACTTTTCCCACATATTATATATATGCCCATTCGTAATAACCCACTCACCCTGGTAGGCCACGAGACTATAACCGGTGGTAGCTAGTATTGACGGTTTACTTGGCTGGCATACAGAACACACCCCACAGAAAACTATGGGGTAAAATATTTCATCGTTTACGATATATAATCACATTATAATCCCAATTCACATCGTGTGTTGTCTCCTCCGCCTCAAACCCTTTCCATTAACCATCAGTAACTGTTGTGTGCCCAAACATTGACCCTGTATAACAACTTGACGTTAAAAAGTCCATTAACGAACTTATTGAAACCTCAGTTCATATCGTGTACTGTCCCCTTGCCTCAAAACCCCCTCGTTAACTAATAGTAAATCTAAAATTAAGCCTAGTTCTAACACTGACCCCATAAAACAAACTGACGTCAAAACGTCATACACAGTTTTGCCTATCACGTGATAATAATTCTGGAAGTAGCCGCTGGTTATTCAATTATCGCGTAATACTATAACAATTGCTTACGATGGTTATATATATTATCGAGAACCACAAAAATATTAATATCGCGTAAAGCTTTCGTAAAGAAAATATAACATTTACATTATTCTTCATATTGCATGTGGTCACTCCACATTTTCCGACTTAACATAAAAGATTGCTTCCTTTTTCTTGTTCCCACGAGCAGCCGTTAGGCAAGGAAAATTTTCGCGATGAATGGACGCTCGAAACCCCATATTGACCAAGCGATTCGCGAAATGTTCTACTTTTTGACGTTTTCGGGCAATCGACGAGGTTCTGCGCTGGATTCACTTGGTAACTAAGTTGCCAACACACAACAGTAACTTTTTATTGTTTTTGATGTACAGGGCATCAACAAATCGAAAATAGTGGCAGACAGTAAAAAAAGTTTAAATCCCGCATCAATGAAACCGGTGAAGGTCGCTGTCTGTAGTAGCCTAATCACTTAAAAGAAAAAATGACCGAAACATGGTGTTTGACGGCAGCGGATAGGTTGAAAATTTATGCGTTCGAATAAGTTGGAAGGTGTCAGTAAAGTCTGTATAAGCTACTACACGGGGAAAGAGAGCGCTAGAGAAAAGATTCAGATGACCGATGGATAATTCTACACGCTGCGCGGGATGAGGAAATTTGAGCGTCAACAAATCAGCCGATATGGGGAGCTTAGACATTTTACCGTGTAATTATTTCAGCAACCCGAAAAAGCGCACAACTGAAGAAGACAGAGACGGTGCGCGGTAACTTCGGTTTTTTTCCTGTTGTCGATCAAGTTCAAAAAGTGATGTTGAGGCTTGCCAACGAGTGTACACATAAAGTTGACAAAACGGTATACATAAAGGCGTCCAGAAATGCATTACAAATATAGCTATGAATTGTAGGCCCTACGTGTCTTCCGGTATTTCCAATATGTGATGTTCCATAGCTTTTTAGCCTCGTTCTTGTGGTACAGTGCCCCGTGATACGGAACACTCAGAAACACAACTTCTTTCTTTCATCACAAGTCCATCGTTGTCTCTTGGCAGACACTGTGCACGTACTTCTATTAAAGTGGAAACTTCCATGGAAATACCGTCAATAACTGACAGAACAAGCGGCTTGAGTTTGTATTCTTGGCCAATTCGGCCGAATTGTTCAAGGAAAAACTGGATCAGGAATGGGAACACTTAATCCTTGATATGACAATTTTTGCATTATTTTGGCCTGTCTGTTTGGAATATGAATGCAATTTGCTATTGTAGGATCAAGCGACCCAAAGACGAAAGGTTCAGAACAATGCGATGAATAAACAAGGAGTATATTGTCAACCGGCGAAGTCATCGCGCGGGCGAACGAATAATAGGATGAAACGACAACATTGCGGAAAGACAAGCGAGCACGCAGCGGAGTCGTACGTTCGAGTGCACGGGGTACTTATTGGTATCCATACTCCTTCAATCAAACGTCTAAGCACATACAAAAGTTTGAAACAAAAAGAGTACAAATGGCAATCGTAGCCTTAACATGGTTAGCAACAAAAGAATAGGGTCGCTGCACTCACTGTTTGAATGCATATCTCTGAGTCAGTGTGCAACTTGTCATGCGTTCTCAAAGGAGTGGTTATACCACTTCAAGCGTGCAAGTGTTAGGATGTTTGCATGCGTGGATGTATGCATAATCATGTTAATAATCATGCGGCACCGAGGTGCAGTTAGCGGAACCTGACAGTTCGTCTAACTCAATTTGTAAATGGTGATCAACAGGGAATCGGAAACAGGATTCACACAAGCACTAGCAGCATGTTTTTCCTCTTCATTCTTAGTTAAAGTTTACCCTAGCTGTATCCATCAGTGTGCGATTGCTTTCATCCACCCCATCCTTATCTCCTGCGACTGTCCCTTGAGAACTGATACTCCTCACGGATAAACAATATTTGCTCAAGGCTGTAACCCGATGCTGCTAACTTCTGCCGGTGTTCCAAATATGCTACCCCTGGAAACAAAATGACTATGTGGCCAGGGTGTGATGAAGATAAAGCGATAGCCTGGTTTTTTCCGAAGCATCCACTACGTTGCAGTTCTTTCGATCTATGTCAGCGGTCGTAACTAGTGAAATAGGTTAATCAGGCACCACTCCCATCCGAACCCTGCGGCCCAGGATGTCTAGGAGGGGCGATGAAACAATTCAGCGATTGATACGCAGGTTCGAGTCAGAGGCCCGGGCTTCCCGGAACCAGTAGGTTTTTCTTGCCCAACGTCAAGCGGGCCTCCGTTGATCTGAAAAGCAGTCGTTTAAAACGGGTTGTAACGTCGCTGTTGGGGAGTACAGTAAATATCACAAAACAAACTAAGGTTTATCGTTTAAAAGGATTTTTGGAAAATGAGAGTCGAGTAATGCATTGAAGCTATCGATAGATGCGCTACTGACGACCTCAGCAGGGAGACTGTTCCAGAAGTTAAAAGTTAAAAAGCTTGAAAAGCCTCCTGTTATGTCCTTGCCGACCGTCATCAGTCGCTACATTGAAGAACTGATCAACGAGGTCTACTCTAAACAGAAGGTGTGTGAGAATTAAGTCACCGCGGAGTCGTCGAAATTTAAGTGGGCATAAATTAGGAATTTTAAGTCGAGACTCGTGCGCCACACTACTTAGACCTGTGACTAGTTTGGTGGCCACGCGCTGGCCACGCACAACAGCTAATAGGTCTTTCTTAAGGTCAGTATACACGATCTGATTTGCGTACTCGGGAAGCGGTCTTGTATAAACCCTGCAAAGCGTTTGAAACGCTTTCTTATCTATGCAGGGGAAAGTGCACCTAATCACCCCAAGAGCGGAAAATCCTTTTTTGCCACCATCTCATGATGATGCGCGAAAGATAACTTAGAGGATAACCAGATGCCCGGATCTTTCGTCAGATCGATTTTCATGATATCTATTGTGTCGAATGCACTATGAACCACGAAGGCGTTGGCAGACTCTCCACCGAATGACATATGTGCGCACTTATTATCATTTATTGGGAAGCTCCAACCGTCCGACCAACGCTTAATCGCGGCAAGATTAATTTGTAGTGCATTGGGATTATTGGCATTCCAGATTTTTAGGTCATCGGCAGGTAACAGGGCGCCGATTAAAATATTATCCGGAAGGTCATTGATGTAGATCAAAAATGACAGAGGACCTAACACTGACCCTTGAGAAACTCTCGTGAAAATGAAAGAGGGAGATGAAATATCTGGTCTGGTTTTAACACTAAACATTCCGCTATGAAGGAAAGTGATAAGCTAGCGAAGAACCCCTCCTCGAATACCATAGCCTTCCAGTTTGTGTAGCAGGTGACCTTGTGGACACGGTCGAAAGCCTTGGCGAAATCAAAAAAGATAGCAACTGAGATGATGCCATTGTCTTTGGCCTTTGCCAGACTGTGAATGAAAATAAGCATATTAGTTGTGCATGATGGGTTAGGACGTAGGCCATGCTAGATGGAAGAAAGAAGAGGGTTTGATAAGAAGTGGTTGAGGATAGCACGCTTTAATATTTTGCACAGAATGCTAGCAAGTTTGGTTGGTCGAAAGCTAGTTAGATAGTGCCGGTCGCGCGCTTTCCATGCACTAAGGTGAAGCCAGTCCGACGTGTAGGTTTAAACAGTTTATAAAAAGGTTCTGCTAGGTTAGCAGCTGCTTCTTTGATAATTCTGGGATGAATCTTGTCAGGACCCATTGTACTGTACGAATTAACCTTGGATGCAAGGTCCTCACCTATTAGCACAAAAAACTTAGCGGTAACGAGTGGTTGCCGGAAGTTCTGCGGTGGTAGGACGGGGCGCCAATTCGGCGGTGCCACGTTGTAGACTGCCACACAGTACTCTCTGGATAACTCGGCTACAGCTAGGTAGTCAGATGAAGTCTCCCCGTCAGGCTGTCTCAGACAAAGAGCCGAAGGTTCATTTTTTTAGTCGTCACATGTGATCAAATAAGAAGTTTTTGTTCCCGCGGGCCCATGAAGAGGACCTTTCCTTGTACGAGCTTGGTGTGTTCACGGACTTCCCATCTGCGCCGATTCCGAACAATATGGAACGGGCTTAGTTACTCTCAGTTTCCCGTAAAGTTATGCTTTGCGAATAAATAGGAACGGCCCTCGAGGAAGCGACGTATTCTGCGCGGAAGAGGTAGTCGATAAGAGAAAGTACACCGTCTGTGGGGTGCAATTAACTCGCCCGCTTTCTCAGTCGCGCTTCGTAGTGTATTGTTATTCTGGTCCACGGAGTTGTAGTCAATAAGGAGTGAGCCTAGGCGGTTTCTCAGGCAACTGAAATCTGCCTGATTCAAATTTAGACTGCGGACTTTTTTAATGGTTGTTGTAACCAGTAAACGACAAGATCAAATATGGGCAGAGAGTGGTCACTGTGTTCAAATGGTGGTTTGATGATCACACTCTCCATCAGGTGGCCTCAATAGTGATAACTAGGTCGAACAGAGAGGGAATCTGACCGGGGCAATGCCGCATCGAGGCGTTGACATGCTATGTCCACGCTCTCCATCGTGTCACCGTTGATAAGGCGGTCGAGGATCCGCTTTCGCATTCTTGGTGGTGCACTACATTCACCCATATTATGCAGATGAGTGAAGTTTTGTAACCCTAGGAAGTTGTCTAGGTTTACCAAAAGACTGTCGTCATTAGAGACATCGAATGAGGGAAAACGATAGATAACTCTCACTAGGGGTGAGTCTGGACCACGCAGTGCCAGGCGGAGCCACAGGGCGTCACATTTATCAAAGGAATGAAATCCACCGATAACCGTGGGTGTGTGGACACAATGCTGAAGGACAATCGCAACATCCCTCATTCTCCCTCGGGTGGGGTCAGCTCGGTGAACTGAATAATCGGAGACAGCCAGTGCACTGTCACTGATGTCACCCGTAAGCCAGGTTTGCATGGAAGCAAATATGTGAGGTTGAGTATCATGAGTTAACTGTCTAATTTCCGGTAATTTATTGAACCAGCTCAGACAGTTCGTATACTTGCACCCAAGAGCTACTTCCATTTTTGACTTCTCGAGAAAAGAGAAGGGAGACTGCGGGGAAGAGTTTGCAAAAAAAACAATTATAGTAATGATAATGGTATATTTTTCAACGCATCTGTGAGAACCACGCTCAGATGAGCGTGCTCAGTATGAACATAATAACGTGAAAAGCATACCGTACTTAAAATTGTTAATTGTACGATACACCAATTATGGAAATAAAGTTACAAAACGGACATAATAATAGAGGAAAATGTTAGTTTATGAAGAATCATTTAGCTCACTTTCTTCTAAAACGGTAGTTCTCAAAATGTTTAATGTTCGATACAAAATGCTGAGTAGTTACGTCAATTCTCGCTTCACAAGGTTAACGTTGGCCTTATGTTCAAGGTCGTGTCAGAAAAAAGGTTTTTCAGGATGGAGAAACCGAACAGTCGACGATTTTCCCCATTATTTGATGTAGACGGTTTCCAAAAATTATGTAGAAACTTTTTCGAAGATGAAGAAAGATAGAAGGAACCCCATTTTTGCGGAGAAATGGACGATCTTCTGGACTGGACTTGGTTATTTCCTCAAAGTTGACGGATTTTCACAGACCTCGCGAATTGTCCAACCAGTACGGGGTTTTGATTGTCCGGACGTTATGGAATGTTGTCTGGCGTTAGAATCCACCGTGGAATCGAGAATGAAAAGCAAAATTACATAAATTTGATGTGGTGGTGTTGGACTCGGTATTTACTGCCGAGTGGTTCTGATGGCTCTTCTTTGAGGCCGTGGACACGGCATCACC
This sequence comes from Paragonimus skrjabini miyazakii, assembly GCA_014338405.1. Classification (NCBI taxonomy): domain Eukaryota; kingdom Metazoa; phylum Platyhelminthes; class Trematoda; order Plagiorchiida; family Troglotrematidae; genus Paragonimus; species Paragonimus skrjabini miyazakii. Next base: position 3,502 of record JTDE01008477.1, on the reverse strand, counting down.
GCTTGTGCGCATGTCAACGCGTGACTAGTATTCTCGGTGTCTCAACTTATGACCTCTGTACCATCGCTAAATGCCGCTTTTTCGGAGGGTATCTGAGAGTTTTCACCCACGTAAAATTGGACTTCGTCTGCTGGATGTAGGGTTGGAATGAAGGTAATGTTTTCTGGAGCCAATGATAGAGACGTCTTGTGAGGTGGGCCAACGAAATGCTTTTTGGTTTATATGCAGCTTTGCCAACAGGTTCCTCTCGTTGAGAACTCTTGGAAGGAAGATTTTTCTGTGGAGTCCCTTTGTGGCTTTTGGCCCGAGTAGCTCGGAAAACGGCACTTGTGCGGTGTCTTCAACACTATGCCCGTGCTTTTGGCGTCGGCCGTTGAAATGGCGACTACGGGAACAGCGTTCTCGCATTCCACCACTGGCACATAAGCCGGAGTGAGTACTACTGGAGCAGAAACCACGACCACTGTCTCCAGCTATAGTCATAATCCGTGACGTACTTTTAATCTGCCACTAGCGTCTCGTCCTCTCTCGCCGAGGGCGATAAAAAGAAACGTCCTCCGGATGGACATTGCCGGATTTCGAAGCCGCTGCTTTTTGCACCTTTGTCTCGGGACTGAGCATGGCTGGCAAGGTTACCAAAAGATCAAGTGACATTTTGGTTGTTTTGGTGCGTAGCCTGCTTGAGAGTATGAGATTTGTAACGTCCGGGTAAAATGAAGTAGCTAAGACTGACTTAGCTAGTTCGCTTGGATAGGATGTTGTGGGGAATTGGCCTAATAAAAAAATTCCCCTTTCTCCGAGAGCTCTCCTCCATACTCGCTCCTGCCTCTGTATGTGCAGTTGACAGGGCAAGTGTATTCTTGGTGACTGCAACACCAAGGAAGCAAGCGTCATGTATTTATTTAGAGAGAGGAGTTCCAACATCACTTCGGACTGAGTCCGTCGGTACTCCTCCATCCTATTCGACATCGAAGAAATAGAAAGACATAATGTTTAAAAGAGGAGCTCCGCAGTTACAGTCGTAGGTTTTCTGCTTCGCTGCAGTTTTCGTGGCGCGTGCGTGACCAGCCAGCGGTAAAGAGGCACCTTGATTTTCGTCGAACCTGCAGCTTATACAGATAAAATTTAGGGCAGAAGAAGCAAGCTGTTTTTACCGGTGTTCGTTGAGGCCAGTTCATTTGAAGTAATACCACCTCTGGCACTGGTAACACCACCTATCGTCTTGTACGGACATTTTGCATCCATAACGGCCACAAATGCTCGCTGCCGTAGTCAGTTGAATCCCATCAATTCTAGATCTAACTGGGGTCATTGTCGATAGAAACAAGTAACACGCAGTATAAAACAGATACAGAAAAAGATACGATGTAACCCAATAATTTCAATGCGTAGCAAATCTGTATGTCATTCGTTAACGAATAACAGTGACCGTACGCAATTTTTTGATGCGCAAAGCATCAACAGAAACAAAAAATGAGTGGACAATAATAGCGGGAAAATCTGAATTAAATTTCGAGGTACTCACGAAATGGGCTGACTAAAGTACACACGGTCAAACCCCAAAAAGCAGCAAAAAAGCAGCCCATACAAATAAGAATGCGTTGTAGAGCACGGCCAGCCAGCTCACCGTCTCTTCCCTGAGACAGTACTGTGAAGACAATCTACTCGATTCACCGCTTATCCAAACCCTGACACAATAGGAGTTCTAACACAAGGCCAATCCAAACGTCGCGTTGAAGATACTGCATCAGGATTGGACAACCCGTCTCAATGTTACGCCTTCTGTTATTCGCTTATTTCTTTGTTTCGTATTGCACCAATGAACGTTCAGTTTGTGACTTTGTATGTGTTTATATGATCAGCCAACGAGTGACTATGATTTCTTTTTGGTACTGTTGTACATCCATAAATGCGGCTTTTTGTCTCACGAATATGAACTGCTTCTTGCAACCAGTACGAGATCGTCCTCGCGTTACTCGCGTGGGAGGTTTTAATTCGAGTACGATTTCTAAGGCTGTTCGAAGTCACTAATTCCAAGTATTATAAGTACATGTCCTGTGGAATGTCGCTTCCACTGAGCACAAGATTTGTTGCATTTATACATATATTTACGTATACATGTATATTTCTTTCTTACCGTCTCATGTTCATATAATAGGATACATCCACCTCCCCCAATGTTCTTGGGCCATTTTGCTATACTCGATCTCTAGTTTGTCAGCACCAAACTTAATTAGTATTCGCTGATTCACACTTAACTCGAACATACTAGGAACCTCTGATTCACTGTTGCTGACTAGTTGAGCTGAGCATGGGCTGTTCAGGATAAACATGTAACCGGATCAGCGACCCCATTTGTGTAAGCTTACACGAATGCATATGTACCGTGTGTGATGGCTTGCAGGGGATATGTTAGTAATAGTAGATACATAGTAACAGATGCATGTGTCAGTATGCACAGATAAGCGTTGACGAGTATGGATGACGGGACGTATGTGATAGCAAGTATGACTGGACATTGATGGTTCTGAATGCATATCTTCAGTTCGCAAACTGAAGCGTTCTCATGTGTACGCGATTTCTCACGATCAGAAGCAACAGTTTTGTAGGCGTATACTCCAGTTGATGCTATCTTCCTCTGTTGTAGAGAGGTCGCGAGAGGATACCTCCCGTTGAAGTCAGAGAACTTGAAATCAAAGCACTGAAGGTCTCGGGTTATTGACACAAGAATCCGGACATTCTGGCTCTTTGCCGTCATTCGTCCAGGGCAGTAAATTGAAATGAATTGAAATTAGCGTGGGTGAAGGCATTTCTGCATAACAAGAGTTTCTATATGCAGGTGGAGAGCTCTATGTAAGGCACTGCGTATGCCAACGTTTGTGTTCCACAAGGGTTGGTTTTAAGTCCGCCGCTGTTCCTGATAAACATCATTGGATTAGCGGAGAGGATCATCAGCCCCTGCTACATGTTTGCAGATAATGTGAAATTTGTGGGACGTCCGAGCTAGTCTTCGAAGCATCGAAACCTCGATGAAATTCACCAGTTGGCTGTTGACTGGAAACTGCCGTTAAATTTTGTACGAGTTGAAGATGGTGAAACAAAGAACTAGAGCTCGAATCCAGGTCAACTTATTCTAATACAGAGTTGTGAACAGTTGAAACACATCACCGTGCGAGGTGGTGTTGGCCAACACGTTTACCGAATTTAAGCGCAAGCTTGATGCTTGAAGGTTGGCATTCTATCCGGAGTGACGATAAGGTGACCAGGATCAACATAAACTTATGGAAACCCTCTTCATTTCCTTTGTCAGTATCATTGCAATGCTTTATTACCACTTATAGAAAACTGGCGGGAGATATCTTCATTAGTATTTGTCTCTTAGCTGCCACATACTGTTCACAGCCATAAACTAATTTTTGTCTAGCAATCGAGACTGAGAAGGCTGTGCTAGTTCCGGGTGAGAGTTCGTTTGATTTACGTTTGGAGTCGACCAGGTCTGTCA
>JTDE01008476.1:8436-20648 GCA_014338405.1 Paragonimus skrjabini miyazakii | reverse complement strand
TGGTTGGAGGAGGTTATCCCGTTCGGAAGCCGCACAGAAAGCGCTAAGGGCTTAGTTTTTCTCCGGCGACTCATGTACTTGAGGAGAACATTTTTATTCTCCCGAGCTACGAGTAGGACTCCTGTCTGTGCCATTTTGGTATGTTGACGGATTTCCCACCTGCATCTGTTTTGTACAAAGCGAAAGGCTTCTAGATTCTTCGGATAGTCAGTTAGTTTCTGCTTAGAGGATAGACGAAAACGTAAATCAAGAAGACGACCTATGTTCCGCGGAAGCGGTGGGCGATATGAGGAATTTCACAAATGCCTCATCAGCTTCGTGGATGGCATCTTTAAAAGAAAGATAGTTGGTATGCACTTAATTAGACACGAGTTTGAGTGTAATTAAGAATGTCTTCAGTGCGTCAAAGTTAGCTTTCTGGAAGTTTCTGAATGAAGTCTTTGTTACGGCATTGTGGAACCAGTAACAGATAAAATCGAAATCAAGTAACATGTAGTCGCTATTTCCCAGCGATGGTTATATGACCACCCTATCTACCACATGAGCTTCATTTGTAATAACCAGATCAAGCAAAGAGGGTGTCTGTTCTGAACGGTGTCCTGAACCGTGTAGTTAGCTCCATATGTTGTGCCTATGCTTTTTCATCAATCAACATTTCTAACAATTTCGAAAATCCATAGTCAGACTCCTCATGAGTAGCAGCTACATAGTTGAGTTTTGGTGCGTTGAAGTCACTCACGGTGATCAGATGAGAGAAACACTGTTTAGAATTGAGGTACCCTGGGGTGGCATGAATGGTCTCGATAACAAGGAGTGTGTCACGACTACGAACCTGGAGTTTAAACCACAGTATGTAACACTTATCTGTGGAGGTGTATTCCCCTATGTCATTGGGTAACAGCAACTTCTGACTTAGAAAAACAGCACAGCGTCCCATGCGTCCACGGGAGGAGTCTGTTCGTTACAGTAAATATCTAGGACCATGCAGTTTGTTATCACTGATACCTGCGAAAAGGCAGGTTTCTGTTAAAGCTAGAATATGAGGACAAGTGTCGTGAATAAAATGTCTGATTTCAGGTAGATTGTTTAAAAGACTCAGACAGTTGATGTACACGCAATTGAGAGCTGTCTCCTTATTTGGCTGGATGCAAGAAAATAATGGATAGCGCAAGCGGAAGCTTGAGAAAGCAGTCCTAGTAGTGAGGGTGAGTGCGTAGACGGTGTCAGAGCTTCGTGAACCCTCTTGGAGTGTGGCAGCCGATTCTTCATCACCTCAGCACATGTGAGCACTCCTGTGGGACGCTTCTTCCGTTTCTGGTTACACAGGGTTGATGGCTTGTAAACCGCCTTTACTTCCTGAAATAGTGGAGGGTTGTTCACAGGTTTGCAATCTCAAAAATATGGGTGCGGTTTTTTGTTAAAAGAAAACCTAAGAAGAAATGGCCGTGAAACGGCAGAAGGGAATATGGCTAGAATGACTTGAGCATGAGCCCGTCTGGAAGCTGGAGGTAACCCCATGAAACTCACTGGGTTGTAAGGTTTAGGAGTAAAGCAAGTTTGAATACAGCTTTCTGGAGGTCTCATGGATGGGGGTTTAAGGCAAGACTTCTGCTATGTGGCTTCTTTGAGGGCCACTGGTTCAGACAAGTGCCATCCCAAAGATGATAGGCCAGTCAAGGGAATGGAGGCGGCCGTCTTTTCTGTGAGTGTGAGCATACGGATGGATTCATTTGAAGCGCTAGTCCCTTCCTTAGATTGGAAATAAGGACATTCATGTTTCTGCTCACTGGCGGTGGCGAGTAGCAGAGGGGATAAAGCCTCAGACGAAATGCAACCTTCACAAAATAGGCAGCTCATGCAGATATACGGCATTTTGACGAAGCCAGCAGAGTGTACTGGTACTCCGTGAGGCCGGTGTACTTGATGTGATACCAGTGTAGACATGTCTTGCACTGCATGCCGTTTCGAACAGTCATACGACAGCCGAAACGGTCACAGGCACTCTATGCTTCTGATCCACTGATGCTGCTGGATCTCGTGCGTGTCATTGTGAAGGAAAGCGGAAGTGTTAGCGTTATATAAACCAAAACGTTAAGACAGAGGAGTAGAACGGAAAGCTAGGAGATAGTGGAACCGAACAGATATCTGCTCAGATAATAAAAAATTCACTGGGATGAATATTTGTAAGTGTATGAACAAAAATTACAACAATTGGCTTCGCGCTTTCGTACTTTTTACAATGATTACTGAAATGGATCGATTACCCACTAATGCAAACCCTCGATAATTGGAGGATCACTTGGAGAGGTTTGACATTTGGTGTCACACAAAATCTGAGTTGGACGAGAAGAAGAAGGTTGCGTTCTTTCTACATTTAATCAGCTTGAAAGCTTATGCCCTTGTCAAAAACTTGGTTTTCCCGGAGTCACCAATCAATTGTTCCTATCATACGCTAAAGAAGATACTTCCCCAACGCTTCAAACCGATGAATTGTGTGGCAGTTGAAAGAGCCGAGTTCAATGTGCTAATCCGGTCTGAATCTTAATCGATTTGCGATTTCGTTCTACTGTTGCAAACACAAGCTGACAGTTGTGAATACGATATCCAGTTAGAGGATCAGCTACGTGATCGGCCGATTGCTGGTATTAACTTGCTAGAGCTATAACAGAAGCTTCTCTTGCGTCATGGTCAAAGAATCCAGATCATTTGTGAAGTGTGTGAACAGTATGAGAACATGGAACAGGTTACAAAGACTACTGAGGTTCTCTGCAACTATTCTAAAGGTAACAATTCAAGGCCGAAACAAGATGACACATTGTAGTGGAAACCAAGAAAGCAATCGACAATGTTACAAAATAATCTACAATAACTCTCTACGATAAATTCCACCACACTAAGTTCACTATATGTTTGAAGAACGTTCCTGTTAGGTAGCAAACAAATTCCGACGAATTCAGTCCCTTCAGCGTACTAAAATCCGTTGGTACCACAGTCAACTCCCGGTAACAACGACCACGTGCATGCAGAAGCTAAAGCGCGCGAGGACAAGGGGTGTATTCATTCAAACAAAACACAATTGGTTTATATGTACAATGAACACAATAGGCATGAAGAACAGTATATAATAAGAGAGCAAATTGTTAACAGACTCTGCGACATTCAAAACGCGTACTGATCTCCGTGTGCCGAGGCCATCCAGTCAATTTTCTACGAGAAGTAATGCGAATCCGGTTCAACAACAAGTTGGGGAATGCGCATCTTGTGGACGCAACCATTCTTTGTATTCATGTCCACTAAGACAGGCAAAGTGCTTTGGCTGTTGCGAAGTAGGTCATATTCAATCGGTATTTAAGTCAAAACCTTCAGGTCACTTAACGACAAATTATAATTCGAACGTTCAACCATGAACTGATAACATTTCTACTCTTCTTTTATCTAGTTTGCTCCAAAACACTTCGCATGTTTTTAAAACGTTAGTATCTGCTTCTGGCGAAAGTCACAATTTCATTGTTGATACCGGTAGTGTCGAATCAATAATTTCACATTCAGACCTAGTTGTATTTTATCCTGATGCATTACTGCAACCCACACGAGTTAACGCTTGTGGGATCACTGGTCATTCATTGCCTCTTGTAGGTTGCTGCACCATATCGGTGAAGTTGCCTGATGCTAGCCTTATTGACTGTCAATTTTTAGCTTCGAGCCCAGGTCCTTCTATTCTTGGACTCAAAGTCTTACGACCGCTAGATTCTGACATTTTGCTACTGACATCAGTGAGCGACATTGATATTAGACAGCCTATACTGGACTGTTCTAAGGCAACAGAGTAAATGCGAATAACGAAGTCAAAACTTGATACTTCGAGGGATCCAGTCTTTCTTAAGAGACGAATCATCCCATTTGGCTTGCAAAAACCTGTGTACAAGGAATCGCAATCCACGTGTAATAAAGGAGTAATAACGTCTGTTGACTCGTCAAACTGGGCGACTGCAATAGTGACACCAGTAAAGGCTGACAGAATTACACTGAGAATTTGTGTTGATTACAGGTTAACGTTGAATATATGTCTACTACAATGCACCTGCACAACAGAAGAACCCGAGGATATATTGTATCGTTTGCCACGTTCTAAGATCTGTTGAGAAATTGTTTTAAAGGATGCTTACCCACAAATACCACTTGATGAAGTATCAATTAATTTGACTGTGATCACTACACCATTCGGATCGTGTTGATACAATTACCAATCATTCGGTTTAAACGTTTAGCCAGCTGTATTTCAGGATGTCATGAAAACAATTACTAAAGTATTAAATGGCATCAAAACCGATCAAGATGACGATATCGACCATGCTCCAGATAAACCCACTCATGATTATCGCCTTCTTTCTCTGTTGAAACGATTTTCTGACTTCAGCGTAGCCATTAAGCCGAAGAGGCGTAATTTTGCCGTTTACCTTTCTCCTGCCTTGGTAACATTGCTGATTGCAATGGTTTCAAACCAGATTTACAACGCTTAGCCTCATTAGTTAATGCACCGTCACACACTAACCCTCATGAACTCCGCTCTGTTTTGAGTGCACTCCAATACTACTCCCGTTTTGCTCCCAATTTCGCTCAAGGTGCCACTTCTTTGTTCAACATGCTATCCATCAACAGTCTTTCTTGGTCAATTAATCACGAAAAATTGCTCCGTACTTTGCTTTGTCATTTTCAAACTACTGCCGTTTTAGAACCGTTTTCTGCCAAATATCACTCGACTGTAATTACAGATGCTTCTCCCACTGGAATAGGTGCGATTTTTGAACAGTGTGCTAGAGCTGTTGTATGCATCTCACGTCGTTTGTCTAAAGCCGAAAGTGGGTATTCTCAGACCCAACGTGAAGCCGTTGGATTATATTGGGCTTTTAATAGACTTCATAAATACCGTTTTGGACTCTCATTCACTATTGCGACAGACCATGAAGCCTTAAAATTTCTGTATCACCCCAGCTAATCGCTGGCAAAATCCTCTGCTGCTGTGGTGCAACGCCGGATCATTTCCATCAGTTCCTGCAGTTAAACAATCTTGAATTTCGAAGACTCCGCGGTGGCTTAATCCTCACGCAATTTTTCTTCTGCACAAAACTGGTGCACCAGTTTCATACCACAGTAGTTAATGACAGCCGAAAGGGTCACGACAGGAAAATGTATAAGCTTCGACCCCGGACCTCCCTTAGGCAACAGTTCTTCTCTTATAGGGTTATCAACCACTGAAACGACCCTCCATTGGAGGTGGTTAGCTGTTCTTCTACGGAGCGCTCCGAAGTGTTATCAGATTCTCACTTACTTAAGAAGTTGTAGGATTAACATTTTGCTCTGTTTTGCTAGATTAGTATTTCAGTCTGTTCCACATATTCTCTGTAATCCCCAACAGCGGTGATATAACTTGTTTTCAATGGCTGCGTTTTAAGTCAACATGAAACCACTGACATCGAAAAGGACAAACTAACTGGATCCAGGTGACTTTGGCATCCAACATGGAACCCATGAACAATTCGCTGAAAACTGGAAAAGCTAGCTACAAGCAAAGCTTGATGAAAGCTAAGCACGAATTACCGGTAGCAACCGACAGGACATTATCTTGTAACATACAAGGCTGCTGGTTGCTCTTATACTGCCCATCACACTTGCGGACTAACTAAGGGGGCAACGTAACGTCACCGGGGAAGGCGTTCTTTCGAAGTATGTTTAAAATAGCAGTTCTGTTAAAGGAAACAACAGGAAACAAACATGATTTGAATGCCCAGTGAGCCATACACATGACTCAAACAAACGTACATGGAAAGGTCGTCAACAACATAGCAGCACGCTCTAATACACAACTAAAATTCAACTCGTGCGCGCTTGCTAGTTTTGATCGCACAGTACGCGTTACAGCGAATGTTGTGAACTTGGAGGTTCGAACAAACAAGAGAACACAAACAATGTCAATGGTGTCAACAGTCAGAATAAACGACAAGGTAGTTGAAATACGTGGCAGGCCATGGGTGTCTCTACAGAAGGCAATCGCGGTCACAGCAGCCATTCGCATCAATTAATCAATGAAATGTAAGGTAGTCAAGTGTGTTCACTGTCAACTACTAACCTGTAAGTGAACGTCTTTTCTTAGAAGTAACAATATAACTGGAGCACCTGTGTATGCTCATCAGTGGTGAGTATGTTCTAACAAGTAACCTCAGAGTACTCAACTTACTTCACACTTAGCACAGCACGTTGTGTTGACCTTCCAAATGCTACGTAGTTCGTCAAAACTGCTAGCGGTGTCCATATTTCAAAGCATCTATCTCATAAATTTGCAGGTGTATTGTCCTAAGATATATACGCTCATTTTAACTTGATCGCTTGGTACTGCGGTTGACAGCCGACAATCGTAAATGGAATGTGGTTTAGGAACGAGTCGATGTCAGAATTAGCATAGTACTTGGGAAACATACTTCACGTTCGCATTTGCTTATTCCGTTCGAATTCGTACAAATTATGTACTCGTCAAAGAGGAGAAATTAGCCGACAACATTGCAAATGTGGAAGATTCGTTTAATTTAGGGTGGTTGTCGACTTATATTCATCAACATCTCCTGCTAGGTGTTCTAAAAATGGGAGAAGATTGATCTATCATATATGTTTGAAGCTAGCATGGAATTGAACAAGAGGAACAAAATTCCGTCCGAAGCTCAATGTGTAATGCACGAGGCAGATACAAATTCACCGTCGACTGACCACGGGCTGAAATGTAGAGGGGAACCCTCAAAGGAGGGACATTCAAGCAACAGACACACTGAGCAACGGTCACAACTCACGCGTTCAACAACAACACAGCCACGGTACACGGGCAGAACGGCAGCACAACAAACAGCGTGTGTTGGCCAACTGTTAATACAAGCACATGTCACAAAATAGGTACAGAGTATTGGCCTATTCCAAAACAAGCTGTGCAACAGAGAGAAGTTTGCGAGATGTCCGTAGTAACGAACGACGGGCTATTTATCTGTTGTCTTTGCATATCCTTCATCTGCATCGATTTCTGGAATAAAATGAGGGGAGGAAAATGCGTGAACAAAATTACAAGTGTGGTGTGCTTCGGCCTATACAAAATCCCCACCTCTGAGAAAAACATTGGCACAAATTTCTGCATGAGCGACTTCTGTGGATGCTACTCATTTGGCGGGGATCTCCACATGCATGGTAGCCTCAAGTGGTTCATCATTTGTGGCAACCCTGTCCGACAACGGTAATGCAGTCATAACCTGTGTAGCTGGCTTAAATTTGTTGAAGTGGACGGTAAATGAGCGCATGTCAGGATTTTATGGACCCCTGATGCGACAAATGATGTTTGGAAGCATCTGTTCTTCAATATGCGGGCCGAACCACTCATAAAACTTCCATGATATGCCAGTTGGCGGCACTAGACTATGTATGTACACCGATGCGCCGGGCTGTAACGGCGTTCCATGGTGTGGGTGGCAGGCGGAAAGTGAAGTTCGTGCCAATCAATGCGCCATTCTGAGATCGCGCAGCCGCTCCGTAACGTGGTCTATAGCTGAGAGAAGGTCCACTGCAGTCAGTGCCAAAGTTGAACCGACAGGTAGTGGTAGCTCCCGTCCAGTGAGCATAGTGTGTGGTGAGTGATGAGTGGATGTGTGAACCGAGCTCGATAAGCCAATAAATGATGTGAGAGCGCAACATCCCAGTCACGTGTAGACGCCCGGTCCGTAAACGCCTTTAACAGGGACTTGAGAGGTCGATTGGTGCGACCCACCTGTTCATTACCCTGTGGGTGATACGCATTTGTCCGTGACTTCTGGTTGTCAATTCCCTCGAAAACAAACATTTGTAATTAAAGCCTCGGTCGAAATGCAGCCACTCTGGAGCCTCCCGCCATGCGATCCAATACTCACAAATGGTCCTCGTAGTTGTGGTTGAATCTGTGGCAGGAATGGCAATCGCTTTGCACCATTTGGGGAAGTGGTCAACCATAACTAAGATGTATCGGTTCATGCGGGAGGTTTTCTGCAATGGTCCGATTATATCGACTCCAACGATCTTATTGGGGTATCCGTTTAACATTGACTGTGAACGGGCCCGCTGTGGTATTCGCGGAAATTTCATGCATATAAATTCCGAACACGCGTTGCAAAATGTAATGGTTTCATATCTCCATTGTGGCCATCAAAACCGTCGACTGATAGCTTCATCCATCTTCTTTTGACTATTGTGTCCCAATTTGGTGTACACGCGTCTCAATACATCCTGTACTTTTGACTGAGAGACCAAAACCCTGATGTCGTAGTTATCACCGAATTGGTAGTACGACATCCCGCCTAACAACCGTAATCTTGCCCAAGCTGCTCACAAACCATGCCTCTCGCAACTCTTGTCTGCCATCCCTGCCTTCTTAGTTTTCACCCCGTGATTGTATAGGCGGTTGTAAATAACCATCATATCTACCTTCCAATCGGCCGCCAAACTGCAAACCACAATTACCAATGAGAAAACGGACAAAGCATGCCCGGATAGACAATGCGTACAGCCACCGGACGCTTGCAAGTTTACGCGAAAAACTTGTCGGTGTTTGCATAAAGTCATCGGCCCTGTAGCTGCATAAGCGCGTAAAAAGTTATTTGGATGCCATGTCAAACAATATGTTAGTTACGGCCTGATATACGCGACTTGTGACTTCCAGGATGTTTTATAGTAAATTAACCCAATATAACGTTTTAAACGCAAATAGTCTGTTGAATTAGGCAGCCGCTGCGAAACAGCAATCAAAATCTATGCAGCACAGGGGCACCAAGAAGACGAGACGCGCGCATGGAATCATAAGCATCCATGGCTCGAAGATAGAGGGGTTGTGGCTGAAACGTTAGAAGTGGGAATCAATCTTTTCGTCAGATAAATAACGAACATCAAAGTTGGTCATCATCCCCCAGATAAGTGAGCATTGACTCGCATATATATGGCCAGCTACCGTAAAGCATGATCAATCAGCAATAAACAAAACCAACCGCACGTTTTCAATGATAGGGTGGGGCGTGTTATGCATGTTTACACCGCACCGTAGGCAGACACAATCGGGTGATAACGTAGACCGTTTTCCATTGGAAATACTATCGAGGAAACAGGCTCAATGTATAATTCCGACGTGTAACTAAACACGGCGCGTGTTTCGAAAAAGGCCAGTCATTATTGCGTGCAAGTGTATTTTTTATTTATATCAAATACTTGTTAAAATTAGCTCACCATCTGCTACTTTTTGTTACTATTAAGCGCTTTTAAAATTTCCGACCATTATTTGTTAAAAAAAGGAATATTTTATCACAATGTCCACTAAGACAGCTAGTATTCCGAAATTGTCAGTCGCCAGGCGATCAGCCTCATGCACAAGAGGTGTGGTGACAACAAAGAGAGGCATAAAATCCTCAGGCACCATGACCAACACCTGTTCCACTGCTGCAATCGCTGAGGATCCACAATTTGCTGCCAAACCGGTAATTTCAATGGCAAATGTTAGCCCCATAAAAGGAAGGAACAACACTAAGCTTTGTTCAGTTCCCACTAGCGATGCATTTACAGATCAGATTAAAAAATATAACGGATTCAGAGGCTGAAATGGGGAAAATACATAGTAAGTATGAAGAGCTCACTAACATTTTACATCGACTGAATCCGATAGTTAGCATTCTAAATGCCTCAACTAGCACCCATCCTGAGACTACCACTTCTAGTCATGAAGATCTCGTTTATTGATACAATAGCTACTGAACTGCACAAACGGACACGCTGTGCCAGTAAGGTGGTTGTGTTTAACGTGCCTGACAGAATACCTTTACTGTCGGTGAAAAAAGTCTTACTCAAGGCTAGTAGGATGGAGGACCAGGACTGTCACTATCTAAGACTTCGCATGAAATTATTAGAGGTTGGACAAACAAATTCACCTCCATCTTTCAGTTGGCATTTCCCTCCATTATCTGGAGCGATTGTACATGCCAACCGCAGACACAAAACGTCTGAACAGGTCTCCAAACGGGCACAGAAACCTGTACAGTACCTATTGAAAAACAATGTTCTAGACTCGCAACATAAGGATAAATAGGCGGTACTTCCTAAACGCTACGTGTTTGGTTATAAGAACCCCATTTTAAGAGAAAATGTTTCGCAGACGACAATGAACAATTTGTCCTGTGCTGCTTTCTAGCCAATTCGAAACTATAGTAGGTTCAACACTTTCCATCCATTACCCAATAACTTCACAATACCTTATTCTTTTATCCAAAATATGAATGATCCTAGGAACCAAATTCCCAACGTATGTACTCCGTCAGGTACATCACCACCTGATTATATAACTAGCACAAATGTCTTCCAACCCAGTCCTTTGTTAATGCACCGTCCAGTATTTCATCAACCACCACCCGGACCTCCTCCCCATTTCCCGCTCAGTCATCCTACCATAATGACACTGTTCGAGCACTTTCGGTTGTGGAGTCGACCTTTTGCGACATCCACTCGGGCATGAGTGGAAATCTGACATATCCCCTAGACCGGACCCATCGGCTTAACATTTTGCAACCCTCTTCCCCATCTGTCATGCAGTTCTTCAGCAACTTAAATGTTGTGCATGACAGAAAGAATTTCATTAACTTATTACTCATAAACGTGAGATCATTGATAAGTAAGATGCACATCTTTAGATCTTTTGTCGTCTTGCCTAATCCCCATATCATTCTCGTCACTGAGATGTGGTGCTATCCTGATAATACAGACACACAACTAAGCCTCATGGGATATAATATATTTCGTAGGGATCGTCTCACAGGACAAGACGGTGGATGCATCATTTGCCTAAAAGAGAAATTTTCCGCAGTAACGCTTGACGAGCCTAGTCTTAATAAAATAGAGGACTCGTTGTGATTGATGGATTCTATATAATCTCGCGACCTACTTATTGGATGTATTTACCGACCGCTTAATGCTACTAGCAGCGACTTGACTGCCCTCGTAGAGGTGATAAGTCATGTATCAAACATACCTTGTGAATACAAACTAATAGGTGGTGACTTCAACATGCCAAATATCTCCTGGACTTCATTCACAGCTTCAGCAAAGCAAGCTGATTTTCTTTCATGCATTCAATTGAATGGATGGAACCTACGTGTCTTAGCGCCCACCGGAGAAACATATTTTGGATCTCATATTCAACACAGGTATCTCGTCTGTAGGGATATCCGTTCTGGAACAATTTCCAGGAAGTGACCATAATATAGTCAGGTGTCAGTTTGATTTCAATACAGTTATCAAACCCACAGTTGTACTCTACCGTCCGATCAAATACATCGATTGGAGTACCTTCTCCTCCTTACTATGATCTTTAAATTGGAATACATCCTTTCTTACATCGGACCCAAAAGTAGCAACCGGGGAATTTATCAACCGCTTCCAATTTTGTATCGATATTCTGGCAACCATAAAATCAAAACGCGTTGATTCCTATGTGCACGATAAAATCCTAATTGCAAAAGAGACTGGCAAACTTAAGTCACTTATGTCGATGCACAAAGTACACTGGACTTCTCCCTAGTAATGCAACTGAGCAGTATGTTTGAATGTATATAATACAGAACGCAACTGCGTTGTGCGAACGAAGAAAAGCCTGCGCTTCGCAGTGAGCGAGGGAGCATGAGACTAATGCAACTGATGAGACGGAGAAATTCCATAAGGGACCCTCGTATAAAAATGATAACTCTCAAAGATAATACGGTCGTCGATGACCCAGTTGAAATACGTGAACCCTTTAACTCACATTTTGCCACTGCGTTCAGCTTGGAGAGCACAGTATTACCCGTTATCCCGTTGAAAACAACGGAAGTCCTGGGCAATATTTCGATTGATGTTAGAAGTATCCGCTTACAGTTGGCTACCGTTAAACCCACAATCCACCCTGGACCTGATGGTATCTCACCAGTCGTTATCAAGCAAGGAGGTGAGGATGTAACCACGTTATCACTTCTATCTAGCACTTTCCCTCCCCAGTGTAAAAAGTCCATCATAATGCCCCGATGCAAAAGTTGTCCAAGACAGAAAATAACTAACCATCGCCCAATAAACCACACATCAGTCTGCTCAAGAATGTTTGAAAGAATAATAAAAGCACCCATCGTCGAATTCCTAAGGTC
>JTDE01008475.1:6355-24274 GCA_014338405.1 Paragonimus skrjabini miyazakii | reverse complement strand
CTGAAAGTTCGCTTAATTGAACTTCTCAGTCGTTGTGTTGTGTGATGCATGATATAATCACCCTTAAAATGTAGCTCTGTGTAGACCTTCGTTTCCTTTGCAGTGACCACCTCTTCCGGTGATACTTTTTGTCTGTTGTGTCTATCTATGTACCTTCTTGGGTAATCATTTGATTGTAGGACAGATGTAATGAGGACTGGTTCTTCCGCAAGACTGTCGTGCGTACAGATTCGCCTTGCTCGTGTGAACTGACTATTCACTAGCGTTAGTTTATGTTGGACCGGTGTGAAACCGCTGAAGTTTAAGTATTGATCGGACCACGTGGATTTCCTATCGACAGTTCTTCCAACCGAGCCATCTTCTCGTCGACTTATGAGTATATCTAGAAGTGGCAGACAGCTGTTATCCTCAAATTCATAAGTAACCTTCACGGTAGGGTGACAGCCATTTAAACATTGCACCAGGTTATCTATCACCTATTTAGACCGACTGAATATTAATGTGTCGTCGACGTAACGCTTATGATATGACAAGTTTCCTATTTCCGTAGTTAGCTGTTTCTCAGTTTCTACCAAGAAAATCTATTAAAATGGGACCCAGAGGACTTCACATGGCTACACCGTCTAGTTCACAGTGAAAAAACGAAAACTGACATTCTCGGTACATTCTTGCTAACGAACTGATGTTCTCTGTAGACGTTCAGTCATTGTTCACAAATGTTCCGCTGCACGAAACAACTGTTTCTACTTGTGAGCTTGTTGAAATGTGTCACATTTCGTTGCCACTTCCGACCGGCATATTGAGGGAAACTTCGCTGCTGCCTCTTTCGAAAGGGGCCGACTAGAAAGTTTACGTGAACGCCACAGCTGCGATCAGTTGTGGGTGATGTTCAGTCTATATGAAACTCTGCGTATCGGACTGCCTACTGATAATAATCCAGTCACACGTGGCAGAGATTTTCTGTCCACTCCAGTGTCGCCTATGTACGCCGTGTGTGGGCCAACTAGCTGACCAGAAGCCATAACATTGTTCAGGTTAATTCGCGTTGCCATCATGTATGCGGTTGATAACCTGTGCAATCATACCATATTGATACTCGGTTGAGTGACGACCAGCACGTGTTGGTCCGATGGTATTCATTCACTCACCTGTCGACAATCCCTGTCGCATAAGGGTGTTCCGCTAAAAAGCACTACCGAAAAGCACTGAATATGGAGTGACTTATTGTCGTAATCATAGTCAGGTATAACAGGTAGAATGTTGACAATCAACATGATTTGCAATAACTAGAAAAAGGGCACCTACACCTTTTGAAAACATAATGTAAACTCTTATCATATGTCCAATGATTGACGTAGTCGTTTGTGGTTCTGAAGCACTGCTCCACTATATTACAGAAATATGCGGCACTGTTTATTGTAACGCTGTGATTGAAACTTCAGGTACAAAGTAGGTGGTTGCAGTGGTTCACGGTTAGACGCAACAGTCATGGGAATAATTGGTAAAGGAAACTTGTTGAGTTTGTTGAAGTTCTTAGGGGTTGGCTGATGGATTTGCTAAGGTTTATTGTGTTTGTGATTTAACGAGTTTTTGTTGGACCCAGTGATTGTTCAGGTCCAAACTGTGACTAGTACCGTAAGTTTTCTTCACCTTATGTAATTCCGTCTTTTTACTTCTTCTGTTCTACATCTCGAAGCTTTCTGCTGAGTTAACATAATAATCCAATTTAGATGGAAACCTGTCTGTTGACGAAAAATTTCGTCTGTATTATGCAGTTGATTATGTCATCTGATTATAACTTGCATTCAACATTTATACAAGTCCACCTTTAAGTCGGGATTCTATCTCTTTTCGGTATTGTTGACAGTAAATGAACCATAATTTTTGGGGTTCTAGTGATAGTCTTGCCAATCTCCATGACTACCTTCCGTGTCTATTTGGTCCACCAAATGATTTCTTCATTAACCTGGCAGCACGCCCCACAACCTTGCTTCTGATTGGTGTGACGGCTACATTGTTTCCAGTATGCCGTTTATCTTACATGTTAACCCTGTTTCTGGTCCGATTCTTGTGTTATTCTGGATTATGTTAGCCGTACTGTTCGTTGTCCATTTGGCATCAAACATTAGTCCACAAACTGGTCCTGCACAGTTGAAGTCTTCAGCTGGAATCCCTTTTGAGGTTTGTTACACTTACCTATTCTAACAATGTTCCGTTCTGCTTAGCAACAAACTATTGTCTCTTCTGCTGTGTCTGACCAACAACAGCTGGGAGGGTTGACTTACTAGTGTTATCTGGGTTTTCTGACGTTGGCTTTCAGTTCCGTTTACATCGATCTGCCGTTCACACTTGGCAGTAAAATCTACGCGTTACGAATCCATACAGACAAGGTGCAGAAAAGTGTAACTAATAACCCCTCAATGTAAGCGCGATAGAATAGGTTGTGTTTTTGTAAGCCTCCTGAAATATTTTCAGCTTATAATCGTGAACGAATACATTACAGCACGTTAAGAAGATAACACAAACCCTATGGAAGTTAATGGAAAAAAGACAACCAAAGAACCAGCACTGAGCCAACGTTTTTGCTTAATTTTCATCAAGTAAGTTATAGTCTCGACATTTATTACAAACATGTACTTAGTATATATTACACAAAAGTCTAGGGGGTATCTTCAACATTTTCAAAATGTGAGTCCGTAATTTGAAAAAAATAATGTCTATCTGAGTTTGCTTTAATGATGTCCACACTCCTGAAAACTCTATCCGGCTGAAATCGACGGTGTCGTTATTACTCAGGATCGAGGGCGTTTGGTCACTTGTTCGATCAGTATTTTATTCTTCTGTCATACTGGCCGTTTATAGAGCCATGTACTTTATTTCTTGCTTGGAGTTAAAAGCCTCTGACATTATTTTTACACAAAACCTTCATACAGAACTATATTGTACAGGTGTCACTTAATATTCGCAAAACCCTGTATCTGGATACGACGATTAAATATAACAAATCATGATCAATGAATTGATCAATCACCAATTCATGTCAAAATTTATTCCAAACATCTTTGAGTGGCACAATGTGCAATCGAAGAATGACAGAAGTTATAAGCCACAAGAGAAAAATGACACTGGTTGAAATGTGACCCGCTTACTTTTAGTGCTTACAGTAAGGATTTGCAATTTTTGATTGGTGCTTCCGGGGAACGTAGAAAATTCTCATAATAGGATGTAGAGCTTCCATGACAGTCACTGATAATGACTGTTCCTTGAAAAACACTCTTGGCAGCTTATCATCGAGACAAATATAAAGGGAGTTAATTGGGAATTTTGATCGACCCTATCTCTGAGCACGTTGGCAATTCCCGGGATGAAAGATAATCATCTGCTCGACCGGTTAACTGTGTTAGATACCGGGTTTGATAACCAACGTCCCATTAACGATTCGGATGTCTTCTCAACTCATACAACGCCTTCATCGTGCTGTGCACAACCTCATCGGTAATATCTCCGTAGGCCCATCAAGTGATCTTCGTGGGCCCGCTTAACAGGTTGTCCAAGAAAATGCTTCCAGAACAACCGTTACCCAGATTATCGATGAGAGATAATAACCATCAACTCTTCCTCGAGACACGAAACTAGCAGCTAATAAATCTTAGTTGCCAGCTTGTCTGACCAATCAGTTGTGAATAAAAACAAATTTCTGAGTGTTCATAGGGACTGTTATCCACGTTGGTCTCATATCCATTAGGTGGTGAACGATGATGAACTTGAACAAAGCAATGGGAAGATGCATATCATGTGACGTTTTCCGGAGTAGCACTTCGTACATTCTGATCACATACGGGCATGTAACTAAATTTGAACAATTCAAAATTCCACACAGCGGAGGTCATGGTCTAAGGGATCAAACAGATAGGCACAACAACCGAAAATAAAAATTATGAGAATGCTGATTATCAGGGTAGCCGCAGCTTGATCACAAGTTTCATTTGAACATACAAGGGTGGATTGTGACGTCTGATAGCCAAAACCTCAGCATGCATATCGGGTTCCTCCCAAAAATCATCGAGAATACGTCAGGAACTTTGACTCTGCGTCCTGTTTGGATTATGTGCCCTGCAACTGATGATACTGGGTACTGTCCGTCAACATCTATACAGGTGCCTGGCGTTTTTAAGTGAGTTTCAAGCAAATTGGGAACATATTTTTTCATACGAGCAGCTGATTGTCTGTTTGTCGTTCCTATGCAGCTCACACTGTAGCTACACGAATGTCTGTATAGATAATGGGATGTGACAGACGCCGACTGTCTGGTCGCTCCCAAGGGGATTGGTAAAGTTTTGGTTCGTTGTACTATACACAGTTTTGAAGCGTTATAAGCCCTAGGTATAGGGGCCGTTACACGTTCCCTTGTCGTTGTTGACCAGCTGTCCCATAGAAACGGGAGTTTTAAATACACTGTCCTCTTTGGTACTACAGTCACCTCTAAAGTTGGGAGAATGCCTCTACTGTACATTCTAATAAAGTACGTGGGCTACCCATTAACCTGCAAAGTGTCCATCAGTAAGCCTAACTCTGGCTGTAGGTTTTCTTCTGTGCGAATCTTCTGTACTATGTGGAACAGCGTCATGATTGGGTTTCTTTTATACTGCACCTCAGTATACTATCCTGTCCAAGTAGGCTTCCTGTAGACGGACCTCCCTACCGTGCCGCCTGGTCTCCGGGAGACTGGAATGTTCAGATATGGAAGACAGTCATTCAGTTCGTTTTACCTCTGGTTAGATTTAATTTCTGATGACCTTCGTTTAACTTCGAGAACATCATATTTGAGTCAATGGAGCTCTCAAAAAATGGCTAGAATATCATCTACGTAGCGTCTTTACAACACCGGCTTTGACAGGTTTTCGCGTAATGTACGTTCTACTTTAGCCATGAAGAAATCCTGCAGAAATGGACCCGTTACAACCCCGTCTGAAAACATTATGTGTACACATTGGTACTAATGATTCCAGTTCGAGCATCAGGATTGGAAAGGGAGTACTGCTGCTTACAATAAATTGGCAAATGCCATCAACTGTTTCATGAAGTGGAATCTAAGTAAACAGGAACGTCACATCAAACGAACACAATCGTTTATCTCGCACAGTTAAACCACCTATACGATTAACAACTTCGAAATTATCCTTCAGAATGTACTCAGTGAATTGTCTACTGAGTGGTTCAAACAAATCGGCCAATTTATGCTGCGGTACGTCACACATGGACATAATGGGCCGAAGTGGAACATTGGGTTTGCGGGTTTTGGTCAGTCCGTAAGAACTGTCATTCCGCAGAACACCGCACGATTTGCCTCTCATTGTTTTACTCGAGTTCATCATAGGAACCTACATTTTCAAATTCTCCGTCCCAAGTGCGATTTGTCACTGAACGACTACGTATTCAGGTGTACGGCTCCTGCTTGCCCAAGTGTCAGTTCACATGCGAGTTTACCAAAACAACTCCGGTCATGTTAGCTGCAGCCCAACAAATCTAACCTCAGGCGGATGACTAAATCCCACGTGGAAATGTGTCCGCAAAAGTTGGAACCGCTCGAGGAGATACACGAAAAGTTGCGGCCTATTGTGAATGTGACAAAATCGCTCGATGATTCATTTCGTCCCGTTGCAAATACGTAATCATTTCCTGAAGATTGAGATGAGTATCTAGTCAACCTGTAATCAGAAGCGTTATCGCGCACTCAGGTGGAAGTCCTGTCTTTGGAATTGAGGTTTGCCAAACTACCATAGGAAATCGAAGAACCTGGGTCGTATGCCCAGTACGAAAACCTTTAGACTCAACTTCAGCAACTTTTGCCCACATCTGAAGGAAACCAAAACTATCTGATGTCGCCTATCAATATCAGAATCACAAAGAAAAGAACCACAAGCTCATAACACCGGCACAATTCCAAAGTTTGAGAGAAATAAAACAAAATGAGAACCTGATGGTATTAAGTTCTGACAAAGATTCAGGCATTGTGTTGATGGACAATGCGGAATAGTTGGATAGAATGGTTGAAATTCTTAGTGACACTCAGACGTTTCTGACGGATAATAATGCTGACAACGTCCAAGAAAAGGAACTCTGTCGCAAGTTGAAAAAATTGAGGACAAACAGTGTGATCTCTGTCGAACACCATCCAGCTTCGCTGAACAGTGGAATAACGAAATCTGTCAACAGTGCAATACTATCGCACCTGGTGGATTCGAATCATTCTGTCAATTTGACGGACGCATTTCGCCCGATCTACCGAGTTAAAGCCACCCAGTCGAGGGCAGTGAAGCTTAGGATTCTGTCCACAGCTGAAGCTATCGGAATTCGCCTGTACAACCCACCCATGTGCGCACAGAAACGTTTTGTTCAGGCGTTGGATCTGCCATGGCCAACCCCACACCCTGTTAGCCTGTCAAGACCCACGGTTCAAGTGGGTACTTGATTGCAGCGTGACATTGAACTGATTGACCTGATTAACTACCCGTTCCCCATTTACCCCCTTTAATGATTCCCCTGTAAAATTCGTGATATAAATGTGATGTATTTAGCCTGATGATGAATCACTGAAAACGAGCTTGTTCGCTACACAGTATTTTTCATGACTACACGGGGAATTTTCGCGTGACATAAATTATTTGCGTCTTCTCATCGTTTCACTCGTCTTGATGGAAGACACACATCAATTACATCTAGTCGAAACCTTAACGGCAATCAAAGTTCGTTGTAGACCGACACATACGGTTGTAATTATCCTGATGTTATGCAACTCCCAGGTTCTCAAATCCTATGGGAGACACCTATCCGAATTCCCACATTTGATTCGACTAGTTAACAAACTAACGTCCATAACACCGGATGTATCACCCCCCCACATTGTCACGCTAAGACAAACTGCGCGCTGTCATCATCATCAGTAAGCGCTGGACAAACCAAACCCTGTCCCAGCCGAGTTTGTGCACGTATTTTAGTGTGAAACTTTTTGTCCGTCTAATCGTCCATTGACGTTGCTGTTGTAACTGTGCTCAAAAAGACAGAAATTTAATGACGTCCGTGTAAAGACTACTGAGCGTTAGACAACACAATCACACCCGATAGGCGTCTGATTCATTACATTCAGGACTTGACGTCCAACCTATCTGACAGGAAGACGTTTATCAAGATCGATCTCGTAAGAGCTTATGACCAGACCCAAAAAGATCCCGGAGACAGTCTGGCGAAAACAATCATGATAAGATGGGTAATCTTCGAATTTTGCGCGCAATGCTTGACTCTAGCAACGCCGTTCGAACTCTATCGCTTTACACATGATGTCTGGCTTGGACTAGATGGTGATTATCTGCACTTGGTCACTAGTTCGTCACAACAAGAACATAGAGCTCATCAGCGTTCATTGTTTGCCTGTTACCGCCTCACGGGATCACAGTGTAATTGGCTGATTGCTCGTTTGAAAGTCCTGTGTGTCGTTCTTAGGACAGTTTATTTCCGAGAGGGATCAAACCTTCCCCTGATAAAGTGCGAACAATAACTCACTGTCCAGAATTAGTTGAACGTTCTCGATCAGACAACAACAACATTTCGTGCCAGAAGTTTCTGTATTTATTTTTGTCAGATATTGGGAGCACATTTGTTACGTAGGGCAATGATGTGGGCTATAGATAAATAACTACGGCCTAACAATAACTACATATAATAAAAGAAGGGTACACAGTTCAGTAGTAAGGTGTATAACACGAATAGGCATAAACAGGAAAATGATTAGAACATAGACAAGCCAGGAGACTCACGTACAGCACAAAATAACGTCCGAATTGATAACAGTGTGGATAGCAATATCCAGGTGTATGCTGCGTGTTGGCCGTGTTGCAGGGACAGGATCACGTGGATGCAATGTGGAGCTGTACAGCTGTGGTGTACCTCACGTCCTCGTGTTCGTTGGTTTTGCACGCTGTTGGCTTGTTCATCGTCCGAGGCGCGGCGTCAGAAGTGGTGTTGTTGCGATTTTAGTCGACTCCATGTGCGTGCGTCACATGCCTGTAAGTTAACGCGCGTGAGTTGGTTCAGCCGATACGCACTGTGTGCGTGCGTGTGACCTTGCCTCTCGCAGTGTTGAGGGAAGAAGGGGTCATTGTGTGTCGGGTGAATGAAGGTGAAATACGCGTAGCGGAGCGTGTGCATGCAGTGTGGACAGGGCCTGTTGAATCACGCGCTGGCCTGTGGAGTGCGTGGTGTCTGTGTCCTTGAGAATAGGCCAGGGATACGTGAGTGAGTGAGACAGTTAACATGTGGTCCACTGATGGGATGTGGGCCGGATGGATGGCTTGGCTCGAGCCGTCGGGTTTAGCGCAGGGTACTGAACCGTTACACGTTGAAAGACGACCCATATACCAATCCCTCCTGGTTAATCCAAGAGTGCTTGTTACCTCTACCTTGAGAACTGGTGGTTCTACGTGCAACGGAGCACACCAACTTCAGTGATTACAATCAGCGCTTCGTTTGACGTATGCTGCGACCTCGGTGGACCCTTACAGAAGAACGGTCTGCGCCAACCTAAGTCGATACCCGTCTGTCAACTTGTTTCCACGTTTTGGTTTGTGCTGTCGCTCTTCAGCGGCTTTCGTAGCCACCATTTACACGTACATTTCGTGTTACCAGACTGTATGACAAGACTTTCGCATTAGAACTTAAAGGTAAACGTCAGGTTGGCATTCAAGAAAGTACATGGGGTACGTGGTATCAGAATTAATGCGCTATCAGAGATAGCTTCACTCACAATTACATTGTCTGACACCAGCACAGATTTCGCCATGGTCACGATCTCATCAGCATTGAAGATAAAATAACGTCAGAATAGATATGGTTAGGAGTTACGTAAGCCACTTCATTTGGCAGACTACGTTGATACCCGGTGCATATAGTGTTTATGCCGTATTTTCTTACCCAATCTGTCAATGGGCAGTTCTTCAAAATTAGAATCTACAACCCTTTTATTAATATGGTCGGAGCGACATCCAGTGAGTTTATGGTTTTCCATTATTAAACACCACAAGCTTCAAATATTGTGTATTGGTTTAAAATCTATGTGGAACCTGGAGCAGCCCGACTCCACCGGCAGGTGTTCAATCCTCAAGCCGCTCTACCGTTAATAGGTGGCTATGTAAGACTTTTAGAAGTGTAAGTGGTTGAATGTTCTAGAACAAAGGAAAACCGCAAATTTTGTAATAGCGGACGAGTTTGTTTTAATAATTGAAAAGGTTAGTAACAACGCTAACAAAAAGATGGTAGTTTAGTGACCGAAAATGTAACGCAGTGTGCTGCTGCCATCTTTGTTTACGATTGTGTAAGCTGTGTTCATGACTTATTTGGCTTTGGGCTCATGGTTGTCTGTGTTTTATCTTATCTCACCTAATTATCTCCTGGTGTTTCCAATCCATGACGCGTTACAGAAACGTTGATAAAATAGGTAAAATAGGTTGTTCGGCCAATAGATCGAGTCAGTAGAAAATAATAATAATGGACGTGCATAACATAAACAAATGATTATTTTTTCCTTTGAAATCTTCACTCGACAATCCATGAAAATGACATTGGAATTGTATGCCAACATCCTCATGCGTGATAATATGATCACAATATTTATCTCGATGTGAGAACTGATTAACAACATTGTGGGCGAGTAAACAGAAATTCATGTGAATGTTTTAAATATTTGATTCAACCTCCTAAGTAACACATGGGACGCTCATAAGACGGTTGACCGTCCCCTGAGTATCGTATCACAATCCGGTTTGGGTGATTCAGTTAAATCGTCCCATGCGCAGTGCACGATAAAGTTATCCTATAAATTAGATCGGAATAGTGTTTGTCGCGGTCGTTGTGACCATAAATTTTATGAAATTAGTTAAATTTTTCAGTTTTGTTTATATCGACATTGGGCTATTGATTGGGCAGAACAGAATGATTCTGTTCACTCTTCTTTTGAAATGATCGGACAAGCTGAACACTATTCATACAAAGTTGTGGTTGAGCGTTTGAGTTTGATTATTCGGTCATGCCTGTTGTGAGGTTGCTGACGTTGTGGTTAACACGCTAGTCTCACAAGCACGAGGATCAGAGTTCAAACTCCGATCCGGGCAAGAATACGCACTACTGATAAGCTCTAATAAGAGCAAAACTCGAGTTTTGGGCTTCTTTCGAAGTGGGCCGGCTGAAAGTCTTGTTTGAATGCGAAGGGTGCGATCAAGTGTGGGTAGTGCTCAGTTTTGAAATATATCGACATTATTCAATATCCTGCGTCAATTATATGGCCAGTTTTCACCTAGTCTTTCAATGGTTTGGTTTAAACCTCAATTTCATTGGTTTGATTTGTTCTCAGTTTCATTGGTTAATTCAGGGAAAGCATGCACTGACAGTGCAGTACAAAAACTTTAAGCTGGCTGAGTTGATAAGCGTCATGAACGTCTCACCGTGGACAGCTATGACTCAAAGGAGAATGCTGAGAAAGTATCCATTAAAACACGGAGCCTGACGTCATCAAACAAAAGAATCACCTTGTGCAAATCAAAAACCATCTCGTTCCTACTGCAGAGAGCAGCAAATTGATCAACTGTCTCGAACGGCATCCTCTGTGCAAACGACAGATAATGTTCTGAGGGCTTGTTGATGTACAGTACGTATAGGTAAACTGAAAAGTGTAGTATGGTACAGTTCTGCGTATAACATGAATTGTTGTTATTTGGTAGCCTTCCATCGGTCAACGTCGTCTGTAAGTCTACATTTTCTTGAAAAGTAGCAAATTAAAAACTACGATTCAACGTGAAGCGATCGCTAAACGGTCTTTTAGTCATTACGGGTGATCTGATATTTTGCAAAATAAAACCGCAAAGCCAGAGTCAACAGTCGCTTCATCACTCCAAAATAGATCATGTACATACATTTTAAGAAAGATATTAGAATCGTATCTATTTGGTGAACCTCAGAGAACGCCACATCAGTATGGTGCTTTGTCTGAACACGTTACCGGAAGTCAATGCCCGTTTTAGATGGAAAATCACTATCCACAAACAAAGCGTCCGTTAAAATAGGCACCATGAACAATGAACTTTCCATATGAGTACTACTTCGTTTGTCGAACAGGGGCCTATGCAAACACAGTATCCACCAGGCAATCCAACTGCACGTTATGAGCTCTTATCTTTTGGCAGTTTGAGCTTCCTCCATTCTCGGATGATGTCCCGGTAGAAGTTGTAGACATTCTGCGATTTTGATTGACCGCAGAATATATCGACAGTGAAAACGTGGGTCATTGGCGTTGTCAGACCACCCAGAATTGGTCATATCTGCAACGTGAGCTTTAAAACAAGCTTAGTTAATCAAAGTGTAGCTACGTGTCAAGCGTGCCGCATTCTGGATGGTTAAGCAACATTCTCTGAAAGAAGCTCGTTCAATCTAAGTGAACCTGTTCACCATGGCCTATAAGTCAACGAACAGATTGACAGAGTATCCTTCAATGCCCGCGATTCCCTGAGCAGCTCCGGTTTAGGATAACAAAGTTCCTTGTACATTATGTTTGCTGAAACGGCGGATAAATTGGCATAAATAGCAATATTTCAAACAAACTCTCCGGTATTCCATTTATGAAGCGTTCATCGCAGTCTGCAGACACATGCTATTAGCTCATAAGCGATGTCATCAGCATAAGAAAGGCATTACCTGCATCCAAATGGACATCATATGCTGAATACTCACAAATTTTACAATCCATCCGGAAGTTCTGTCATGTTGCCAGCAGAGGTTCATTCGGTGCAACTTCTTCAGTCACAAATAGTAGCTCATAAAAATATTTATGCATAAAAGCGTCTACTTTCTTCACGTTACCACTTGGACATGAAATACAATATATGTTTATGCATATACTTAATCATTAAACAGATCCAACTTTTCGGAACACTGCAACGTTACTACTGTACTTAGGCTAGTTTGAAAGACGGAGAACGTTAGAACGCAAAAAAAACCCGTGATACTTCGACTTGTCAAAAATTTGAACTGATGTTCAGTATTAGGTGAAGTTGATTTACAATGAACTAAAAAATATAATAATTTCCAACATATTTGTAATCGCAACTTGGATTATGTCCTCATAGGGAGTTGTAATAGGACACGCAAGGGACGGTAATTTTATTTGCAGGTAAACTCTAACACTTTGAGATCATCAAGTTAATTGAATTTGCAAGTAACTAAAAAACGCTTTTGAAAAAGTAATGCACCTAGTAGGCTCGTTTGGTGTACTAATTCATTAGGGTTGAATATACGCCTTGTGATTACCGTTCGAAATATACCATATTTGTTTGACATTGTCCTAAAAGTAACCAGTGAATAGCACTGTTATGTAAGATCCATGGTCAGTAGAGATATATTCTGCAGTAATACAGCCGTGATCTATGTCTGAACGTATGCCTGGTGTATGCCTGGTGTATTCAAACAACGGAATTTGCTGTGTTCGCGGAAATTATAAGTGCTTATATCTATCGGTGTCGTTTGTGGTAACACACAATTGGTTCCTATGTGTTTAAGGAAGATTTCTTGAAACATCATCAAACGCGAACGCACCGTACGAAGTTTTTGTCGATGATTTCTACTGCGAATTTCCGTGGTCACTAAGAATTTGCCAAAAATATCGACAGCGTACTGCTTTGACCAATCAAATGGATTGTTGTACTCGAAGAATTACCTAGATTCGTTCACTTCGTTTGCAGTGAGCTAGCGATTTGTAACATGTGTCTCGAACAAAAATCACATCTCATGATAGTTCCTCAAAGTGAATGGGCTAACAACTAGGTGAATTCTTCTCCCAACGATGTACGATCGTGATTAGCAGCACGCGTCACAAGAAATGAGCGTTTAGAAAAATGTACCCTCAGCTCACTTAACATGTCGTAAAACACGACTTTCGCTCTTGTGTTGCTTGTAATTAATACGCCAGTATGACATCTAGTATAGATTCTCGTGAATACGCACACTCACGTTATTGTATTTCAAGTATCCAATAGTTCAATTTGTGCTTGAACCAAACGTAAATATCTTTCGTGTATTTATTTAGACATTCTTTAAATCCGCTAAATCGCCAAAATCCGTCGTCCTCGAATAGTTCTGTGAAGTCTTGTAAACAATCCATTAACCAAAACGCGAAAAAACAAAGCAGATAGTGTATTAATTTGGTTTCCAGTGAGACAAAACGGTAAAATGTTCGTTAATACTATATCATGTATGCTGTGTTTGAGCAAAACAGTTGGAAGATGAACACTGGTAGATGCTAGCATTTCGTATTGGCTCGTCCGTACCAAATAAACAATAACAGAAAACCTTCAGTCTACAGTAGTAGGGGAGGGGGCATGAACAAACAAGTTAACAACAAAAACAAGAACGTCCAGTCGTTTGACCTGAATGACACTCACTACAACTGTATTAGTGTAAATAGTGTGACACAATGTGATGCAGTGTGATACATGTAACTGCAACGAAAGTTACATCGGCAGAACAGATAGACGGATAGAATGAAGGAACATGTGCATAAGTGGATTCACAAACATGTTCCACAGCCGGACACTGTAGTCACAAAGAATTGTAAGCCCCCAGTTCCGTCAATCGGACGACACGCCCTGTCAACTGGTCACAACATGGACCTGACCTCAGCACTCACCATAATAGTGCACTAACAAAACCCATAGTTCTTAAACTTTGATGAAGTCGTCGCGACATCCGGTTCAAACCTGTGTTGTGTGTACAAAGACAATTATTTGTGAACCTTTGGCCGCCACGGGCCTAAGCCGCAGTGGATGCTATTCAGGTCACACAATTAGACGTTCTTGTTTTTGTTGTTCGGTTCTTTGTTCATGCCCCCTCCCCAAGTACTGTAGACGTTAAACTGAAGATTTTCCGTGTTATTGTTTATTTGGCACAGACGAGCCGTTACCAGTGTTCGTCTTCTAACTATTCTGTTCAAATTACGGAACAGATACAACTGTTTTAAACCTGTCACTTAATTCAGCACAATATCTGCATACTCTGTTGCAATCTCCAACATGCTTTCACGCGTCTCCTTTTCAAGGTTACCATTACTATTTTGACTTTGTCGCCAAAGTGACAATCAGGCGGCTTTTGCTAAGTTAAAAGAGGCTTTCATGTTTTTTCTGTCATAAAAATGGTCCAGTTTCAAATTCTTTAGCGATATTGCTGAAGAATGATCGAATCTTCAAGAAGGTTGCACTTCATTGCTTTACAACGGCTGAATTCACCAGCTGCAAATTATTTACAGCCTTCGTCGCAATGCTGATCCGAGAGTCTAATTTCGCGTAAATCACTGTCATTTCCGAAGACGTTAATTTGATCATATTCCAATTTCCGAGCTGCTGGCGTGGCTTGGTACTTCAGCTGGTACAGCGCTTGCCGCGTTGAGGCATGGTGTTTCTGTCGTTGGTTCGAATCCAGCCGAAGCCCTGACATTTCACAACTGGGTCTCATCTAAAAATCCTTATTCCAATAGTTTCACGTTGTATATTTGTCAAATCTTTGTTTCCATGCAGCTAACTCCTTGTTAGTTCAAACTGATGCATGTTTTTTTTAAAAAATCTGAACCCTTAGTTTCACTTGAACTTACCAGTATCGTTTTTGCATGCTCTGTTTTGCTTGATCGCACTTGCTTGAGTCCTGTAAATGAGTAGTGGGTTCACTTCTGAGGTTTGTTGTTTCTTCGTTCTCAGTTTTAGAATACATTTTCATGCTTTTATCAAAGACGAACCGAGTTCCACGACAGAAATCAGTTGCTTAGCTGGCTAGGAACTTGCTGGCATTCGCTGACTCAAAAACGCAACTATTCAATGTCTGGTTTAAAAACAGAAATTTTAGGTGGATTAAGCCTAACTCAGCGAATCCGTTGACGCTCAGTACTGACAACTATTACAAATTCGTGTCGGGTTGGTGAACATTTTTTCTCTCAGAAACCTCTTTTTTCGGATCATTCTCCACATTGGCGATGTTGTTTTTCTGAAGACCTTCTTTCATTACATCTTTGACTTTACTTTCATAAAATTGGTGTTGTTTAAATTATCTCAACAACTAGCAGGTCAACCAACTTGACATTGCCGCATTTGAACCGCGCTCATTGTGTTACGCACACTTTGAGGTGCTACCATATATTTGGTTGTGTACGCCATTTTTAACTGACAGCTCTTGGTGGACTTGCATTAAGTACATAGATCTTTAGGACGTTTTGTAAGTTTACCAAAATTTAGCCGTCTTTATTCATCGTGTACTCTATCCGGCAGTAATTTCTACACACGAGTGATAACAACACTACTCATGAGTAAACCAGAATCTCAACTTCAGTCGACTACTTCGAGTTTTCATGTGTACCGCCAACGTGTTGACGATATATTTGTTGTTGTAAAGCCACCTGATAGCAACCATCTTTCAGGTGTTTAATACGGCACACATTTCAATACTCTTCACCTCAGAATAGGAATCCTTCAATGAGTCCCATTTTTCAGACGTCAAATCGACCAGATGTCTAGACGGTACATTGAGTAGTTCGATATATCGCAAACATACACGGACAAGTCAGTACATCAATTTCGACAGTTTTGTGCTCCTTAAACAGAAACGAAATCTAGCCCATGGCCTAGCAACTGGATCAAGAAAGATTTGCTCTGGTGATTCAGTAGAGCAGGAACTGAAAACACCTCAAAACCTGTTGGGGGAAAACGGTTACACGGAAAGGTTCGTCACTTCAAATATGGAGGCCAAATTCCCATATGGGATAATGCTCACATTTGAAAAGAAAGTCGTGTTTGTAAAACTCCAGTTTAAAGATGATACTGTAGCAGATCACTTCAACCAGTGCGTGTATCGGTCACTTAGACGTACCTTCCCAGCGGCAAAGAAGTTGGCTCACAATAATGTCGATGTTAGGATTGAGCCCAAAAGACAAGCTACCAGTCGACGATCAGTCAGTGTTCGTGTATTCATTTTCAGGCTGCTGTTGTGTTGCCGAACATGTTGTTCGTACGACTAGGTGCTTGTCAAAATGGCTGAAAGAACGCCATCCAGCGTTGATCGGAATCTGTTGTCGTAAATCAATTATTAACGCCACAACTAGCAGACACCAAACATCGCACAAACATCACCAAATTACTGCAAGTTTTCTACAGAGTTGCGAACACTTAACGGAAAAACAGTCCATCTGTGCGTTCTGACAACCACTGAATCGATTACTATCAGACTATACAGTCCTAACCTGTGCTCTCAGAAGAAAGTTGTTCAGTTCTTGCAAATTCCGTGACCGTAGATCAATCACGTCCAGTGTAACCTCACAAAAACATTTGCCCCTGACCACGTGACAAGGCAACCGGTCACTGTCCGGTTTAGGTCTAATCAATTATTGTGTAGAGTCTAGTAGTAACCTTTATTGTCATTCGTTAACAGTCGCTTCATGGTTTTGTGGTTTGTCTCATGACATGTCTTGAAGAAACCTGTGTATCTTTATCGATTTCAGAAATGACTGCCGAAAACAGTTGTTCGTCACGTCGTTACTTCTGATCCTATGAGAATTCTCCGACGCCAACTCAGCACCATTCAGTGACATTTATTTGATGATATATCTTGGACACGCCTTTTTAATTTTTAGTCGCACACGAGCATGTGAACACACACCAAACCTCCGCGTCTTTCTAAGCAACCTCAAACTATTGCACACGATTTCAGCCTCATCACCCACACGCCTTAATATTTCCTCACATCTTTTCTACATAACACATATGTCCTTGTATGGCTGCAGATATCATCCTGTCTAAGATCCTTACTTATACTGCCATTACCACTAAATACAGCACATAAGTTGGTCCTGCATGACTCTCACGCTCCAATTTGAGTGGACTTTCAAGTATCTTTAGAAGTGACCGCCATCTCAGTGCACTCCTGTAAGGGTGCCAGTAACCAACGTGGTTTGCTCACCTATCAAGACCCCCGAATTCTCTTGCGACACTGTTGTCGGTGCATGGACTCAGTACAGGGAAATGCTTTGTATTTATCCACAAACTCTGATCTGTTCATCTGTAACTCGCACATTCCTCCAACGGTGTCGTCTTGCAGTCCTAATTTTGATTTAGCCTCTGTGTGGATCATACCACTAAGGATTGCTGTAATGTCAGTTAACGTTGGTTTGGTCCGCACAAGATTTAACATCTCAACGTCTAACTTAAGCATCGAACAAGGGTTATCAACGCGTTAGTCAGTGACTTCAAGATATGACACACAAAAAGCAGAATCAACGTAATGACAATCTGTATCATCCTTTCTTGCTAACGCTGCCTTTACCACGGCACGTCTCACTTGACCTTGTGCCCAGCGGCGTCGTAAGCACTGCCTGGCACTGATAATGCAAGATAAGAATTACCAGCAGCAGAATCTGTATCGCACATCCACTCTAGTCTGCTCACTGACACACGTTTGACTTCCATTGCTTGCTGATACTTGCTGCACTACATCATCCATTTTCTCAGGCTATACGGAGTGGTTTTTGCAAGCCTAGGTGGAACCTTCCACCATATTCTACACATGTAAGTTAACAGCGTTGTTCGAACAATTAATGCTCCGACAGCATTGCTGCACGAAGGCTATACCACATACTTTTATTCCACCTTAGTCGACTTTCACTTGCACTGCATTTTTAGGGCTAGTTGTCACTTCAGACATCACGTATGATTCCTGAACGTTCCGATTGATCTTTCTAATGGTTTTTACTTACGGGCACTTACAATATAGATTTTCCATGCTGAGAGGCTTTTAGATTTCTACATCGACCTACTACAGTTGTACTGTACGACTCAAGTTGAATAT
>JTDE01008474.1:5894-21359 GCA_014338405.1 Paragonimus skrjabini miyazakii | reverse complement strand
CTTTTCGCGCCTAAATGGCCGTTTCCAACTCGTTTCGGCTTTGAAACACCATACCGGCGAACTACACAATTGCCCAGTTCAGTTCATATCACAGGACTTGGGGCTTGTAGCCGGTTGATGTCCAGGTCCTTGAATCAATGAACACGGATGATACCACTGTGCTGCGACAAATGGAGAAGGGAAACCTCCCTCCAAAAGTGTTTTGGTATCTTCAATGGTATATAGAACACACTACGTTATTGAAAGATCAGCGAGAATATCCTTGATGAAGTCCTGATCAAGACTTTGCAGGCGATCATTTCGATTCCAGAGATTGAATGATGGAGGGAAGTGGTATTGAAGTCACCGTCAGCAATGACGGTATACTCAGATTAATAGATAGGATCAGAGCCAATGCTGGCGCTGCCACATCTCAATCAGACTCCTGTGTAGTGACCTGGAAATACCCCGGTCTGTCTGCTGTACGATGTGTAAAATCCTTCCTAAAATCTTAGCTCACATTGTACATAGGACCTTAAGGATCTTGGCTTGCCGTCCGCTTGACGCATGCGGTCGCGCTTGTTTGTTTTTATGCTTGTCGGCCTATGCGCGTCAAGGACGCCACACACTTTCTTCCGGCTTGCTCGCGCGCTCGACGGTCGAATCCTTAGTCTCCCCAGCTACTTCGCGTATCGGTGTCGTTTAGCGCTGTTCAAGACCATCTGTAAGTGTGATATAATATATTTGCGGTCTCCACAATTACCTGTATTTTTATTTCGCGTCTGGTATTATTGCGTATCCTTAAGGGAACGTTAATTTAGTGCACGTACGCACTAAACCTGGATAACAGGACGAAGGTAACCTCCTGGTTGTGATAAAGACGAAAAGCTGATAGACAAATAACTAATAAAGAAGTCCGACGCAAATTGTCTATGACTGGTAATAAATAAAAGGTAAGAAGCATAGAAGAGATGCAGATAGAGGGAACAGATTGGGTTGCCACTGTAGTGTCCATAAGTCAGTTATATTTCATAATTCATTCTTGCACATTTTGTATATATCGTTTAGTTACCTTCAGTTGTACACTTGTTTGAAACCACCGTCATCACTTTTGACTTGAATCATCAACACAAATAAACGGTGGTTACCGCGCATCATCTTTTCTTCTTCATTCGTGCGAATTTTGGGCCGGTAAAGTGGTTGGACGGTGAAACATCTTAGCTCCACGTATTAGCTGATCTATCGACGCTCAAATTTTATCATATCACGTCGTTTGTGGAATTATCTATCGATCGCGCAACGAATCTCATCCCTGGCGCTGTCTTTCTTTCTTGTGGTGGTCTATTTAATCTAACGGACCCCGACTTATCAGTGGGTCGTTCCTATTTTTACCGATACATCTTCTGTTTAATTTGAACGTCCACCTTTCAGCCTATCCGTCACCGTTACGACTTTTCTGTGATACTGCTATATTTTTGGTCATTTTCATCAGTTAAATGATTGGTTCACCACACCACCAGGTCAAGTAGATACTGGTCACATTATCATCACTCCGCATCTGAAAATAATGCCGACCAAAAAGTATCAAGCTTGCGCTTAAAGTCGGTAACCGTGTTGGCCAACACCACCTCGGACGGTAATTTGTTCCAACTGCTCACAATTGTATATGAGAAAATGTTGGCCCGGATTTGAGTCCTAGCGATGACTTTTCGTCGCGAGTTATCAGCTGCTTCCCTGCCTCAGATAATCCACTCATGGTCTTAAGGACTTCTATAAGATCTCTTTTCCGTCTCTTCTCTAAGGAGAAGAGATTAAGGTGCCTAAGTTTGCTGGAGTAGTCCACTCCCCAGAGTTCTACGAAGAACTTCGTAAATCTCCGTTGCACCCGCTCAATCACCTTAGCATCCTTGACCAAATAAGGACACCAGGCCTGCACAAAATACTCTAGATGCGGTCTCACGTAAGCCTTATACAGAGGCACTAGGACGCTGGGTTTTCTTGAGGCCACTGTCTTCTTCAGTTGGTAGATTGCCCGATTTGCCTTACGGGCTGCAAACATACATTGAATTGACATCCTGAAGTCTATAGTGACCTGTATTTCTAGATCCCTCATCTCCGTAGTGTTTTGAACGAGCACACGTTTCTCAGACACTCCTATCCACCTAAGAGAGTCCTCAGTCTCGACATCCGTAAGTTGTCTACATCTGGCAAAATTTAACGGGAGTTCCCAGTCAACTGTCCACTAGTGAATATCATCAAGGGTTCGCCGCCTCAAAGACTCGCTCGGACGTACCACGAGATTCACAGCATCTGCGAACATATAGCAGGGACTGCTGATCTTTCTTGCCAAATCATTTATGTATATCAGGAACGCCACTGGTGGCACGTGCAGTGTGTGACTTGGAGCCCTCCACCTGCACATAGAAACTCTTATTGTGCAGAAACGCCTCCGCCTACGCTAAAACACCAGGAGATATAGGAAATGCCTCCAGTTTTAACATTAAAAATCTCCGATTTACTGAGTCGAAGGCCCTTCTAAAATTTAAATAACAGACCGCAACATAATCTCCCTTTTCAAACCGTGAGGCAATCTCATCTAAGAAAGCCAGTAAGTTAAAGACACAAGATCTCTTGCTTACGAAGCCATGTTGCTGAGCCGCAACTAGTCTATACTTGGTGCCATGTTGCGCTATCTTTTCCCTTAAGATCCGTTCAAGCACCCTCAATACAACTGACGTAAGGCTCACAAGCCTGTAGTTTGAGGCCTCTTCTCTGCTACCTCCTGTGCGTATTGGTGTGACAGCAGCTACCCTCTAATCCACGAGAGGTTCGGCATCGCCAAGCGATTTGTTAAATAAGCAAGCCAAGGGAACAGCTAATACATCCGCAACTGGTCTTAGAATTGCAGGGTGAATGCCATTTGGGCTCGCTGCCTTCATAAAATTCAGGTTAGCCAACTGACCCCACACCTCTCCAGCAGTGACTACCACCTCCTCCATAATGGGCACATCAGGCGCGAAGTCAACGTGCGGTTACCTGCCACCATCCTTTGTATGCACCCTCTCGAAGAACTGGAGCAACGCTTGGGACTTCTCCTCATTAGTGGACGCGTTCTCTCCTTATTCGTTACTGAGGAGGAGGCTTTGCATTGGACGTAAACATAATACGCCTTTGGGTTTTACTTGGTTCGTTGAGCCAAGTTCTCCTCATATGCCAGTCGACGCTCCCGCTAAATCTGACTGGCCCTGCGCTGCGCCCGTCTGAACGCCAGATAACGCTTATGTCCGCCTGTGCGTTTGAATCTTTCCCAAGTCTTACGCTTCGCGGTTTGAGACTTGCTTGCTCTGCGCTTCCACCATGGTGGTTTTTCGCGGCGGATAACCCTCCGAACTGGAACAAACTTAATAGTCAACTCCAGTAAATTGGTTCTGAGCTCGTCCCAACTTACTTCATCATCGTTCCCCTGCCTGTGTTCTGGTCATGCTTTCAATTCCGCTTCCCTGGTCATGTTGTCAATGTTAATTCCCCTGTAGGCTGGACGCCATTTATCTGGGGGTTCAACAGTCGCTAACGCGAATGCCAGCCTAGTGACCACATGATCGCCTCGACCAACAAGAGGTCCGACCTCGAGGTTGTCTACTTCATTCGGAGTCCCGGTTACAACCAGATCCAACACTGCCGCTGTCTGGCCAGGTCTCTATCGGGTGTGTTTATTCACGTGCCGAACCAAGGGCTTGGTATGTAGAAGTTTGAGGAGAGTCACCGAACGACCCTCTCGATGCATGCTCCTCTATCCATTCAACTTTGGGTGCGTTAAAATCACCAGGGAATAGGATTTTCCGCGCTCAGCATGCATGATCACTCCGTGCTGTCAGCAGCTCACCGTCCTCGGGCTCTGTCGCCAAAGGACTCCTGTAGATGCACGCTACCAACACTGTTACGTTCAGGAGTTTCATGAAACACGCTGGGTGTTATAAGTGCCTTGTCAGACCGTTGTCCGTGATGTTGTGCCACTAGAAACAAAAACTCTCCTCAAGTCCTTCCATCTTGTCGCTCTGCCCAGTATGTACAATATCCTGGTGGACAGAGGTTTGAGTACCCACCTCCGGCTTCAGCCACACTTCAGAACCCGTTATAAAATCCGCATCTGTGGTGGCCGCTTAGAGTTATCCCCACTCGTTTCTAACGCTGCACGCGTTAGTGTAGACCACAAGTAGTCCTCCCTCATCTATCCCTGAGGTTGACTCGAGGTTATGAGAGCAGGCGAGCTCGGATGCGACGTCCGAAAGCCTACTGCATTTTTTGGAGTAGTAGCAACCAACTGTTTTAGAGTAGACCGGCCCAATGTGGTAACGCCTACTGAAACCCGCTGTGATTTGCTTGTCCTTGTTGAATCTTTGTGTCTACTATCTAAGAAACTACTACACAGACGCGACAATGTGCTAACTTTGAAGGAGGACTCATGAACACCACATCTGTTTGAAGCACACGTGATGATTTTCTCGACGTGCAGCCTGGGTGAGGGTAAAACTTTATTTGGCTATCCTGCTGTAAACGCTATGTCCATCCTCGTCTTAGGTGAGCTATGTGAGGTTATTACAATCTCTTTTTTCGTAGAGCCTTTAATGGTTCCTGCAAATAACAGGAAACGGCCTCTATGTCGAGGGTTAACAAACTCAACAAACAAAGGCTTAGGTTTGCGGATACCCGAGTCAGTTTTCTGCCACTTCCATAACTTCACAACCCTCTTAATCCCACGTGTTCTGGGATGTTTACGGTTCGCAACAGGTTGTGCACATTGTATCGGATAGCATGCTCCTGTTGTCGACCCTCCCTTATTAACTGTTCTGGTATTCCACGAATTACCACGTTTTACCCTCTACCAGTGGCTACCTCGCTAGCATTTTCCTGCCCACAAAACATCTACCCTCCTGTAGCGACCTAAGGATCTTTGCCTGTTCATCAGCACTTTGCTGAGGAACTGTCAAAGCATCCAGTACACTTACCCGTTGCTTGCCTACCAATGCGAGTTTTCGAGATCTCAGTTGTCGATAACCCATTAAAGAGCTGAAGCTTTTTCAATCGAAGCCAAGAATAATTATCTATGTACCTAGGTAATTTCTGACGAAATGCTGACGAAAACGCAACGACGTAACATATGGAAACAGAACTACTAAAGCAGTGCCTTGTAACCGGTTACTTTTGGTCGTGTGCGCGCCGCGCAAACAGTGGTAGCTTTAAAAAATGAGGCTTCACGAGTGGTTTACTCATGTTAAGTGCACACAACTTGTAGGCACAGAAAAAGTCAAACTTGCTTCTAGCCGCCACCAAGCGGCATCTTCGTTCGATTTTCAAATAGGTGTCATCATTTTCAACCAATCAGAATGCTCTCTACATCCGATGGCCACCTACTAGAAATAATCCGCTTATTATTTCAGCAATAAATACACGGGTTCAAGGATGGAGCCCCGAATTATACGGGCTGTAGTGTTCAAGGTTAACCGCTATATTTCATCATTTATTGTTGTGTGCCACATACACCTCTTTGTTGAGTTCATCTGTTCCTCTGTATAGAAATACCTTGGCAGTGGGCCCGCGCGGCATAGCCGGCCAAGCGAAAATTCACGTATGCCACGGTCTCTCTTTTCGTATTATTATGCCTTTCCTTGTTAACGTCCGCCCACTGGCTGAATAGCATTAACTACGATTATGCGCACTTAATCTTTCGCCCTAATAGATTTGTGTCCACCCGAATTACGACGACACTGTGGTGGTTTAATTCTCGTATGAATCTTCATTAAAGTAGGTCTCATTCAACAATCGCTGAACAGGGCTATTGCTTGTTCCACCTCATGTAAATAGTAAATTCATCTACCGTGGGAACGCCCTAGGAGTTATAAGGAAGTTCAGCAACCGCATTATCTGAACGATGAACACTGCGCAACTGCGATACCACTGAGTCGCTTATGCTCTTTCCAGTTGGCACCGTCTCTCCATCATGAGATTTTGGCCTCAGTATCCCAGCGCAATGCCAGCCTAGGCTGGGCATAACCATAAAGCCTCCCAGTGTTCTGGTTATTGCCACTTCGCAAGTAGCAAACCGGAAACGAGGCAATCATAATTGCCTCGCTTCCAGTATCTTTGTTTACCGTAAAACTTTCAAATCCCCTTCGCCGAGTACATTCTT
This sequence comes from Paragonimus skrjabini miyazakii, assembly GCA_014338405.1. Classification (NCBI taxonomy): domain Eukaryota; kingdom Metazoa; phylum Platyhelminthes; class Trematoda; order Plagiorchiida; family Troglotrematidae; genus Paragonimus; species Paragonimus skrjabini miyazakii. The sequence continues at coordinate 15,193 of JTDE01008474.1, read as the reverse complement.
GTAAAGCATATAGTAATGCTGGAGCATCCTCTTGAGATTGGGGTAAACCCATGACTTGGAAGCCCCTCTTTCGACTCAGACTTTTTTATTCAAAGCTTGGGTGTCACAAACGTGACTTATGCAAAAGCCAGTCATGCGTTCTGTGACATATAGTGGGTTTCACTTCATTCTGTCAGCTTCCGAAATTACCTTCTCATGATCACTTCGCTGAAGAGGTTGCATTTTTTGCCAATTCTGCTTGGCTAACTCGTCACATGATCGCTATTCCCGAGCGGTGCTGCCAGCGATACTTACGTGATATCACTGCAGAGATGAGTTGTGAGTATGTCTACTGTTAAGGCTATCTGAAGTAGTCGGACTTTCGTGGCCACACCGATTGGTTTTGTCAAGGTGAACAGCTTGCAAGTACGGCAATTTTGCTAACAGACCTCAGTAACCAGTTAATTTTCAAGTTACGTAACTCTTCAGGACGAACATGCGATCTCTCGGTTTGCATGCCACTCGGAATGACTTCAGCAGCGCCTTACCTTCCTTTGGTTGCCCGTGGACTTCGTTGCACACCAATGACCAGCATGGTTGGCAGCAGTTTGAATACGCACGTAACTGCGACGAAAGTTCACATGTCACTACAGAATTTCGGATCAACAATAAGCAGTCACGTCCTGCAGCAGTGTTATGATCATTGTGATACAATTCGAAACCACTCACCCGGTATCCTAATTCCATTTCCTCCTGAGCCGTCCCTCCGTTATCACGCCAACATCCACGGAGAGTTTACAGCTTGTTTACAGCTTGTTCCGCTTATTAAGCAGAAGTCACACAATCATTAGCGTACCCTTCAGTTCTGAAGAGTCAACCTTAGGACGGTCCAGAGATTCGGCCACACCCACTCGGATGTCTGATTTTGGGTAATGGGGATGAGTTAGTTTGATGTGAGCAATTTTCTCCCTCAGCAGATGGTTGGTCGGAACCATTAAATTTTGTCTGGTTTCTTTTAAACCGTCGTCGGCCTTCTGCCCATGGCTCACGCCATGAAATTAGCTTCTGATTGCTGATCTAGCTGCTGTCGTTATACACAGGTCTGAATTGTTGCTCGCGAATGTGTCCTTATGGAGCTTGTGTCAAGCAGTTTCCGCATTACTTTATCAGCCTTGGTCACTACTAAGTCACGAAGGGTACAGTCAGGAAGTTCGACTATCATCAACCCAGGACGACCTATTGTGGTCTACGTACAACCCATTTACCGAGACTGTATGTTTGGCTAGTACTCCGGCTTTTGCAGTACATTCAGTATTAGATGTCGGTCGGCGGATTTGCTGGGTGTATGGTCCAGTAAAACGGCTTCTGGGGCGTGGATAACTACGTAGCCATCTCTTGTTAGATTTGTCTAATAAGAACTTCGCTTTCGTTCAACTGCACTGAGTTGCCTCAGTTGTTTGACCGTAACACCATACAGGCGCACTTTGCGCTGCTCTGTCACGAAAGAACAGCACGTAAGCTCGTCAGGCTGCTTGGAGCCTTATGCACTTAAAAAATTAAAGGTGTACTGGACGCATCTGTCATTCGCTATCCTTGTGTAGGAGCCATCGGTTTTCCTCGTGCTGTAACTGCAGTCCGTGTGCAGCAACTATCTGCTTTCGGAGTTTCAAAGAATCCGTGGTGAGCTGGTTAGGAATAAACGTCGCTGTTATACTTGGTGCTTAACGTACAGGTGGACTACGATCCAGCGTAGGGCGTACAGGTTGTTTGCTGAGGGGCATTGGTGTTGCACTAGATTTAAACATCATACAAAATTCAGGTATGAACACGAGATCAAAAGGGTGATAAAAATGGAAATGACTGACTCACAACAGTTCGTTAAAGTGCGTTGGTCTAGAATTCCACTACGCCGAATGCAGTATCAGATGGATACAATCTGTCGTGTTGCTCCTAAATAATCTTGGAGGCCACAACCGAGATAATTCCGATGACAGATAAATAAGGAAATTCTGCCGCAATAGCCGGTTGATTCCGTTAACTTCTGACTCTCCAAAAATCTGTTGACTAGCGACACTGTACGCAGAGAAAACGCAAGGCTCACGACCCGAAAAGTGAGTGAGTTGTTTTACTGATTATTGTTCAGTTCGATTAAGCTGGTTTAAACGTTGGCCGTATATGTGAAGTTGAGGAAAGTGAAAAGTGTGGATAACAATCAAACTTATGAAATAGAAAATAGTTTACAAAACGTTACAGTGTGCATTCGCCTGTTTTGGGGTTTCTGCGCTGTCTGATTATTACTTTGCCAGGAACCTCATATTGAGTTTCGTGAATGGCTCGCCTTCGTAAAGAGATGCACAAAAGTTTGTGTGGTACACCTATGGCGGAATCCGACCCTTTCGGTTGACTAAACGCTACTTCCTCTTTGGTAATGCATTCTACACAATCTCAGCACAGATCACGGTATTATGCATGCAGCCTGTAAATCTCTGTTTTCGCGCACGCACAAGTTTTGTGATAGCACATGTCATATATGTCAAACCAAATTCCGTACATCACTTTCCCGTTGCACATTTATTTATGACAGGGATAATCGAGGCACGTTACTGGTGCATGCAAGGCTTAATTTGAGGAGAGGTTTAATTTACAGAGTTAATCGAAATAAACGTGAAGCAAGTTAACTTTCAAGTTAAAACGTCTTCGGAGTGTTCCCACACTTTTATACTTCAGTACAAAACACTTACAGGGAAAAACATAACTAAAGAAGCCACCTGCCCCGTATCATTTTATTTCCTTCTAACTGACAGTGGTTTGCCCGGATGCTGAACTTCAACAGACGCTTACTGAGACAACGAACATTTTTGGTCATTACGGGCGCAAAGCATCCGCACAAAAAGATTTGCAGTGTCGAGCATGCCAGAAGTAGTGTCGCTTATGGTCTCTCGGCCTCAGTAACGACCAGTATATGCAGACGGCATCTTCTAATTTTTAAGCTGAACAACGCCCACACTTGACCGCGGTCTTCGCACTCAGATAAGCCTTCCGGCCGGTCCACTTTGGAAAGGAACATTAAAGTCGAGTGACCCTCTAATTGGATCTGATCACTTGTGTATATCTTGTTCCAGAGCGGAAGTTTCACGTTGGCCCTCGTGATTTTAGACTAGAGTGTAAACCACACTGTCAGTAAGCTCACAGTAGGCACGCGCTCAACCACGGCCTTGTGTGGATTGTGATCGACCTGGCAGATTGTTTCGAAAAGACAATGGACGGAATCGCCCCTTTCACTCCATTTGATAACTCCACGATCAGGACTTCTTATTTAGGCAGAATTTAGTAACTTCACTGAACCGACTAGATATGGTGTAGGAGAATTCGCATTGTCTCAAATCACAGAACACTTATCGCTGATCACAGCCCTCGTACTCAGATAAGATTATCTTCTAATATCCCTTCTTCTGTATGAGCTGTCGGTAAGATATCAGTCAAGGAACCGTGTTACCTGAGGTTGGTCAGTAGCACACCACAAAAAGTTGACCAACTCAAAACAACACTTAACTAAAAATTAACGGCTCCTTCTAACTCAATGTCACCTTTCACATATTCCATGACGGATACTGGATCTGTTGTAGTTCGCCTGGTGTGTTTGTCGTCTTTCGATTGGTATGATACGGAGTGATGAATCCACTGAGACATGTGTGGTTTATTTTTAAAGAGCCGATCCTAAATTTCTCCTCATTCGTCTTTGCGGTGTGGGGTGAACATGTTAAACTTTGTATCATAAATTCACATCGTGTTTGCATTCTTTATAGTAACTACTATCATTGGCATTGTTTGACACGTTTTCACCTTCATATCCACCCGATTTTTCAGTGGGCTTACTACCCGTTGACTGATGGCTATTTGTGGGCTCGCTCTCGGGTGTTCTATTTTGAACGCCATTGCCCAATAATTTGCGCATCCAGTTTATTCAAGTTCAGTGCGAGATTGTGCCTTCATTGTAATTTTACCAAACAGCACCTTATAAACTTCAATCCTTTTGGTCGCCTTTTCTGAAACTTTTTGGACTTGGAGGATAGTTCCGTTAACCCGACCGTCTGAATAAGCGCTATTGAAATTGTCGGATACGCGTAATTGAGTGAATAACCTCAAAGCGTTAGGAGCGATTTAACAATGAGTACGACGGGTGGGTACCGAATGACTTTGTCCAAAATGAAATTGGAAAGGGTGACCTGAAACCAACCAATGACATTTGTCCTTCCGGATATTGCAATCACGAGGAAGACAATAGATTTCTCAGCTGCACATACAGAAGAGGCTGTGGCAACAATGAAAGAGAAAGCGGTGGAGACAAAGAGAGTTGTTTTATGGGGCCGACTGCACACAACCATTTCAAATGAATCAGATATGTTGGCCGTAATACCATCTTTTGAACCTCTCCTCAATGACTCAAGTTCATACTGGGTGTCACGTGGCTTGGCAATGCATTGATGCTTCTCCACAATATTCAAAATTAGAGCAAAGGTTTAACCTCGAGCCGATCACTGGGAAGCACCTCATCAAAGTTGGATTTATTACAGTGCCAATTGAATAACCATTGAATAACCATGTAGAACATTTATTTTCCCACATCGACTGAGGAAAACTCCTCGAAAATTAAATAAAAGGTGTGTTCATGCAACGAGATGACGAACTAGGCACCAAGCAGCAGTTGGAATACGATAGAAGAGAATTGACTTCATATAACCAGGTGCCAGTGGTTAGGTCGGTGCAGGCTGCTTGAATGCCAGTGGTAGACTGTGATTTCCTGAGCTGTCGTGTTCGGGAAAATTGTTTTCGCGGAAGAGATTGCTTTATTAGATCGGTACCTGATGCATAAATTGGGGTCGTCGGAATCTGGGTCCTGGACACATATCTCTTTCTTTTAACCGATCGTCAATTGAAAGCAGCATAATCTTAATTATTTTTCGGAAACCGGTATGGCTGCTGCTGTTTTAATCAACTACCTGTGGCAATGTTAACACAAAGATGCTGGGATTATTTGTAATTTTTTTCTTAATTTTTTTCATTTGTTAATTATTTTATTTTGAGTTGTTTATGCTTTTATTTGTTGGAAATTAAGTATATTGCGACTTTTAAGGCGATGTTTGAGAATCGTGAATATCACACTTTTCACAGTTCCAGGAGTGCTTTCAAGGGTACGTAAATGAGGTGGGCGTTATTTACGTTTGCAGGACGAGCCGTAGGTCGAAAACTGCTCTGAATGATGGTAAGGTAAGGTGATATGGTTTCTTGAAAACCGTGCGAGTTTATTGTCGTTGTACGAAGTATAAAAGGCGTAGGAGTGTCTGCAGGGGTGTGCGACGTGTCTAGTGGGTTAACTGTTGTTACTTTTAAGGAACAGTTCTCGCGACACATGTGGCAGATCACGATTTCATGTAGTCTGACGAGATAAGTATCCGGTTGTGTGCCCCTTTGAATTGGAGCTTAACTACCCCCTCAATCGTCTGCTATATGAGTCCCACGTTACGAACCGTGGACTCACCGTCGGTGGATTGAACGCATGCAGGCGTCTATTCTAGTACACTAACCAACTGCTGGCATCAAGCAGTATGTAGCGGATGTCTACGTGGAGATTATCACAACCGCTGACGTAAGAAACATCCGCCGCAAGTTAAAGCCCGCAATGTTAAAAGAGTCTGTTGCGTAAGGTTAATCACGGAACCTTGGAGAATCTTGATGAGGTGCTGCCGGTGATTAATGCAATAGATGTAGTGCGCATTATCAGGGATGAAAGCAACAGATATACGCATAACTATCTTGCTCAGCGAAGGCAGATTGAACTATTCCAAAGTTTCCCACATGTTGTGAATATGGATGCCACTCACGGAACAAATAGGCACGAGCATGTCATCGTATATTTCCTCATACTTTTGAAGTTGGAATTTACATCAGTTTCTTGTGAAAGACGGTATGGGACACGGCCGACCCGTGATGTACGGGTGCGTTGGTAATGAGAAGTATGCTTCACCTCGTTGACTTCGAAATCTGTCGGGAAATGATGGGCGATCAGATTACGGTGAAAACATTGGTTATGGACAAGATGGCTGCGCAAATGAAGACTGCTCATGTGGTCTTCGGCTGCGATGCCCTGTTGGGTTACTCTCATGTACGTGATGTCGTACATAAGCATGTAAGTGGGTAAAATTCATCCGTCATATTTGTTACAAAACCAGATCTTTTCGCAGTCGTTTTCTCTTCCACCGAATGGCTACGACAGACAGTGAGGAAAAGTAAGTCGCACTCTTAAACTTATTACTTTTGGTTCAAACGTGACTTGTGTATCATTTGCCAAACCGATAGAAAGTTTCTGAGCTATTTGTTGTGTGATTGGCCGTACATCAAGCGGAACTGGGCCATCCATGCGCAAAGCGATAGAATGACACCCATAACACATAAAAACCGAAGGTTACATCAGGTGCTGAAGAACCGCGGAGGTAGTACTACATTCTTCCACAATTAGCAAATACATAAATCATGATTCTATCCCCACATTATCGTCCCCAGAGACTTCACTCGTCCACCTATGTGTTTTGGCATAAGGAACGGTTTGACTTAACTCGTAATTCAGGACAAATGGACGGAACAGTTGTGAGTGTCTGAACATTGAGTACAGTTTGGCATAACTCGTACGATAGGATAAATGGACGGAGCGGTTATAAGTTTCGTAATCGCGTGCGTGTGGCAAAATTTATCCATGTGTTGTCACTGTGTTTCTGAAGTGAAACAAAATGAGCAGTGCGGTCTGGCATAGAAAAAGTACAGCAAAATGAAGCGAAGAACGAAGTGGGTTCCACAGTGGTACATGTAGACTTCTGATATTAGATCAGTTCGATCGGCTGACACATTTGACATTTATTCCTCACCTAGATAACGACAAGAATATCGGATATTTTTGGTTAAATTAGCTGAATACCACCTTGATACTACTAAATTGGTATCCGTTATAACCCATAAGAAAGGCGCTCAAGCAGGGAATCAAAGTCAGCACGTGTAAGCTATTTTGTTGTGGTTGTCTGACTTGATGCTCTTCAACTTCGTACAGAAAGTAGCGGAGTAATCAATCAACCAATAAAAATGACCAAAAATATAGCAGTATCACAGAAAAGTCGTAACGGTGACGGATAGGCTGAAGGGTGGACGTTCAAATTAAACAGAAGGCGTATCGGTAAAAATAGGAACGACCCACTGATAAGTCGGGGTCCGTTAGATTAAATAGACCACCACAAGAAAGAAAGACAGCGCCAGGGATGAGATTCGTTGCGCGATCGATAGATAATTCCACAAACGACGTGATATGATAAAATTTGAGCGTCGATAGATCAGCTAGTACGTGGAGCTAAGATGTTTCACCGTCCAACCACTTTACCGGCCCAAAATTCGCACGAATGAAGAAGAAAAGATGATGCGCGGTAACCACCGTTTATTTGTGTTGATGATTCAAGTCAAAAGTGATGACGGTGGTTTCAAACAAGTGTACAACTGAAGGTAACTAAACGATATATACAAAATGTGCAAGAATGAATTATGAAATATAACTGACTTGTGGACACTATGATAATTCACCATCAGAGCGTTTGTGAGCTAAAAATACGATGATAGTACGGCATTGAAGAGAGAACAAACCAAACGGTCGATAGTGACATCACGTACTGTAATCTTTCAGGTGTTTCGGCCAATTTACAGACCGCTCTCTACGTGTGGTGCGTTGGTCACGGGAACAAAGTGGCTGGGTTGCAGGTGGACATGATACTGTCGGAGGTGGGGAGGAGCTGCTTGCATGCAGCATTGTATCAAGTGGGTCAAAATCCTTCTCTGTGTAGGCCGCTTTTAGTCGGTCAATGGATACGGATTCGTTTCAGGCGGACCTGTCGATAATGGAGAATTTTTCGTCGCGCTTAACCACCTTGAAGGGACCAAGATATTGTGGTTGTAATGGTTTCCTGGCGGCGTCTTGGCGCATTACCACAAATTTACACGCGAACAAATCTGGAGATTTTTGTTCTCGGCACCAGCGATGACGGGTTGGCGTGAAAAGGAGGCCGGACATGTGTTGTCGTAAACGTGAAATGTAATCCGTACCTGGGTCTGAGTGAGTCGAGGGTTGGATTAATTCTCCCGGAAGGTGCAGGTTTGTACCGTATACTAAGTCAGCGGTATTACGGCCATTGTCCTCTTTATAGGTAAGCCGGATTCCAAGGAGAATGAGTGGTAGACGTTCGCTCCACTTCGTTGTGTCCGACTGCGTCGTTGTCGAAGCTTTTAGTTGTCGGTGAAAACGCCCGACTAGACCTTCAGCACAAGGATGGTACGCCATCGTTTTAATGTGCGAAAAACCCAGTGACTCCGTGAAGTTGCGAAAGAGGGAAGATTGGAAGTGGGTGCCTCGATCCGTAGTGATTGTAGATGGCACACCGAAATTAGCGATCCAATGTTCCAAGAAGTTTTCTGCGACTGTCTCCGCCGAAACATCTCTAATAGGCAAAGCCAAGGGCCAACGAGTGAAACGGTCGATTGCGGTCAATATGTACGTACAATCGTTGGAGGGTGGTAGTACGGCAACGATGTTTGGTGTATATGGGAAAAACGGGCGTCTGGCTGGGAGAATGTGCCAGGTATGATAACCGTATGCTTGTGCACTTTACTCCTATGGCACTCCATACACTGTTGTGACCAAAGACGAATGTCATTGTTCAAAGTGAGCCAAACAAAGCGCTTTGCAATCACCTTCAACGTGCCGCGTTTTTCAGGGGTGCGACGATATGAAAGTGGAACAAAAGGTCCAGGTTTACCCGTTGAAATATCTCACAGAACGTCACCAACTTGTGTCGACAAAGGAATGTTGGATAATTTCAAGGACTTACAGGTGGAAATGTCTTTCATGTCCTCAATGCACTGTTAGGCAGTGGCCATTTTAGACAAGTCGAAGGAGGTAGCGATTGGACTGAGTTGACATCAGGACATGATAAAGCATCAACCACGATGTTAGCATTACCACGTAGTTGTCGGATTTCCGTGGTAAATTGAGAGGTATAATCCAAATGGTTGATTTCACGCGGGGAGTAGCGGTCTGGTTTGGCGTGAGAAGCAAATGTCAACGACTTGTGATCGGTTTGCACGACAAAGTGTCGGCCTTCAAAAGGGTGCCTAAAATATCGGATCGCCAAATAAATTGCCAGCAGTTCGCATCCAAAGGTGCTGTATTTAACTTGTGCTGGTCGATGCTTTGGGACAAAAAGGCTAAGGGTAGTTGTTAGCCATTTACG
>JTDE01008473.1:4167-23317 GCA_014338405.1 Paragonimus skrjabini miyazakii | reverse complement strand
ATCGAGACCGTGAGGTGCTGACGGAAACTGTCGATCACATAAGTTTTTGCAGACCGTTTAATGACACGAAAAGGTCATTTATACGGTTATTGTAGCGGTTTCTTGACAGGGTTTGTTTGCAGAAACACGAACTCACAAGTGCAGAGTTCTTTAGGAACATAAGACGAGGATTGTTGAATACGTGTAGCACTTGCTTGTGGTGACCGCATGAAACTGGCTAGTCGGTTAGCATAGTCTTGAGTGTCAATAGCAGCTTTGCTTGGCGGTTGGAAGAAATCAGCTGGAAGGCTTAAAGTACGATCATATACGAGCGACGCTGAGGTCGTACTGTCATCCTTGACACAATTGCGAATACCAAGTAGAACCAGGGGTAGTGCTTTCATCCAATCCATCCGCTCGTGAGCACGTAATGAAACTTTGAGCTGATAATGGAAACGTTCTACGAGTCCAATCGCCTGTGGGTGATATGCTGTGGCGCGTGCTCGATGCACGCCTAACAGCTTGGTCAGTTGTGAAAATAATGCTGATTCGAATTGCTTACCGCGATCAGGTGTAATCGTGGACGGACAACCGTAACGTGCGACCCAATGCTCAACAAAGGCGAGCGATAGATATTGTTGGTGAATCTGACAACGGTATGGCTTCTGGCCAGCGAGTGAACCGGTCGATACACGTGAGTAGGTAGGTGTAGCCTCGCGAAGGTGGAAGTGGCCCGACGAGGTCCAGGTGGACATGTTCAAAACGATCGTCGGGTGTTGGAAAAGATCCCAGTGGGCTGTTGGTGTGTCGGTTGGCATGCAAGGCAACAACGAGCCCAACGCCGTACGTCCCGATTCATGTTACGCCAGACGAATCGATCTGCAATCAGCCTTAGTGATGCGCACATTCCTGGATGTGACAGGTTATGCAACGCTTCGAATACTGAGCTTCGTAACGAATGTGGTACGACTGGTCTGAGTTATCCCAGCGTATTGTCACATATAATGGTACCAGGGGAAGGTGTCAATGGAACAGTGGCAATACGTAAGTTCGTGCGATTTATATCATCCATAAACGTGCAATCGGACTGATGTTGTGCAGCTATGTTGCGATGTGAGATCTAGTCGACAGCAGTAGACACGCGGTGCATTCGTGATAGAGTATCTGCAGCCACGTTTGCAGCTCCGGAGACATGGCGGAAGTATGTGGAGTATTGGGCTATGTAGTCCAACTGTCGGGAATCTCGAGGCGAATGTCTATCGGAGTGATTCCGCAAAGCGTACACGAGAGGTTTGTGATCCGTGAAAATGATGAAGTCACGGCCCTCGAGTGCGTGGCGAAATTGGCGCACAGCCTTGTGCACAGCTAAAAGTTCACGACCGAAGGTACCGTATCGCGTTTCGGTATTACTCTAAAATTTTCGAAAAGCTTGACAGCAATGAAATTGTTCTGTCACTGGGGTAACTTCGCCTACCACCCTTGAAAACAGGTCTGAGGCTTGCGAGTTTCCAACTGCTGGACGCTGTTCCCTGGTAGAAGGGTTGCGTAAACAGTAGGTTAAAATGGCCAGTAAGCCGTTCCACCACTTCCCGCAAGGCCTTCGGTGGTATACCGTCGAGGCCAGGAGAACTGTCCTTAAGGCACCTGAGTTTAGCCAGAACCGCCGTGGAGGAAGTATCCTCAGTGTGAGTGCCATCGATTTTAATGTCAAGACAAACCTGGGGAACTGATGGTGATTGCGTAAAAGCACTACTGTAAAACTCAGCCAGGCCATCAGCGGTCTCTGAAGGTCGTTCTCAAAGATAAACGATTATTTTCGCGTGAACCCTAGTTTTGAACATTTTTGAAAGTATTAAAATCAAAACCTCAGACAAAGCACCTACAGTTCCCCATTTGTAGGTAATTACTGTTTATTAGACAACTGGAATACATTGAAGAAGTGCCTAATGTAGTGTAGTATCCATATTTGAATGTTAAGCATGTATTACAACGTTTCCAGCTGCCCTATCTACGCGAAATTTATACTTCTTCACCTAGTCTCAGTTATTTAGCCACATGTCGGTCGACAAAATGTTATCCCTGGAAATGACTGGCTGTACGCTACAGCAGAATGGCTAGATTCCCCTAATTGGTATAACCCTTCGTGTGGCACCGGTTCCTCTTTACCCCCATCCCGTCAACCCTGTGCACCCTGTGGACCAATCATGTGTGTCCGAAGTGCGCTGGTCGTTATTGGTTCGCACGTGCAATGAATGTGCAGCATACGTCGGAAGGATGCTTTCTCTCAAGCTGTAAACATGAGCGTAAATATGAGACGCGTATACGCATGCTCCGTAGATCAAATGTATTACGCTCATCTTGCGGTATACGAGAGAGAACCACAAGACAAACTGAATGTCCCGCCTACTTCAACGTCAACCGAAACATCAGTGGAGAATTCCGCCTCACAAGCGTAGCCAGTACGAAGTCTGAGGAGCCGCCTTACGGAAGAACACGTCAATGAAATTCGACCGTGGCTACTCAACGGCACTGTCTCGTTTAGTATCACACAATACATCCGGGTACATTTCGACAAGAAAACAACGACGAAGGATATCTAATCTCCGTGCCCGGATGTTCGCGAAGAGAAACACAACCGGCTACCCCGTCGTTTGCACGCTCAGCTGAACAACCAGTAAGTGCTTCTTTAATGTAGATAATGATAATCGTCTGACCCATTTAAGGTTCCTCAGTAATGAACAAATAGACTTACGTCGGTTTTACTCTGAGGTTTTCGGGATTGTTGCCATGTATAAGAGTTGGGAGGAATGTTACAGTCCGTTCGTTTTAGTGGTCGGAGTAGGTTCACCAGTTTGCTTCGGTTGGCTGGCAAACGAAACGACGGTAGCGATTGCCTAGTTTTTTCGGCAATTCGTGGTCTTTGTTGGACCGGTGGAGACGAGGACAATGAACATGGAGCTTCCGCACGTCCACCAACTTCTTTGCCGAGTGCACATTCTGAGGAACGTGCGCGGTCGACCCTCCAATCTGGCCATGGACAATTGGTTCACTGAAGCCATGCTCACCCGTAACCGGCGGAGGTACGCGGCAGCGTTGGCTATCATGCGGAACGCCGACTCGTCGTTCTATAATGAGTACCTGATGACCAGGCTCATCAACAGATCACATGAGTGGACCGATTGACGCAGCCCGAAGATACCCACGTTTGGCCGATGGGACAACAACTTCGTAGAAGCGATGCATCGATCAATTAAGCGGCACTACTTAAACGCGCACTTCAGCATCTAGCAGGCAATCAAACGCACAACGGCCATTTTCGACCAAATCCTCAACGACCGTCAGGTACTACTCGCCTCTCCTTGTCGTTGATACCCGCAGATAAATAATCGGGCAGATTATGTCGGGTTGAGTAGTCGGCTGTTTCCAAAGGCGGTGCGGTTACCGTATAAATACTTTGCGGCCGAAACCCGCCTGACTTTCGCTGCTTTCGTGACGGCCATTGCTGTGAGGGACCACACTAACACGTACAACGTAAATCCAATGACTTGGAACTGCGATTGTCCGTTTGCAGTAGGGCATCTACTGCCATGCATGCACTCCTTGAATGTATACCAGTCGTTCAGCGGTCAACAGGAAGACTTCTCTGTAATCCCCACACGGACCAGGCAGCTCAGTTGGATTTTGGAATTTCCCGCGCTGTACTGCGAGGCTCCGAGGAAGACATATGTTTGTCCATCCGGTGTGGCCAAATTCACAGAGCTCGGAATGATGGCCAGAAGACAGCTGGACGACACAACGTTCAACCAGTTGCTAGACAAGCTTCGGGAATTTCTTCACAATTGTGGCCACAGTCGATAGCCGCCTTACTTCATCCCAATAGAACACGGAAACACAAACGATACCTCCACGTTAAATTTGGATCTCCCAGACAGTCAATCGGACGAACAAAATGTGCAACTGAACTCATCGAAACCAACAACTTCGACCTCGCACCGGCTGCGCAATCACCAGTGGGCTTCGGAACGGTCAAACTATTTCAATGCGCCCCCGCGCCAAAACGTTGAAGAATTCTACCAACAATACCGGCGACAGCAAATGAACCATCACCTATCCTTGTGGAGTAGCGCTGAACGTTCCGATAGGCGTGAACGTTTGCACACGAACGGGCGGTGGTGATTCATTCCCCCGCGCTTCATAATTAACGTCTGCGGTGGCGTGAACGTCAACTGTGCATGACACAGGGAATGTTCTGCCTGAAACCCTGGGGACGTTCACCGTCACTCCACACGAACGGGTGGTGGTGATTCACGGACAATTATTGGCGAGGACACTTGGTTTATCCGGCTCATGAGAACACCTGCATAAACAACGCGGTAAGCTTACGTGAGATGATGGCTAGTTAATCCATGCGTCCTGATTGCACACGATTATCGGACCGAATTAGGAACAAAACACCCAATTCGGGCTGGCTGCAATAAGCCGAATTGTTCGCAAAGGTTTCAAACGAAATCGAAGTCGCAGACGTTATGGGTAACCCAGAATTTGGAGGAAAACTGGCATACTAGATCTGATAAAACCATTCCTCTTCCATTCAATGGTCCAGCACTAATGCTTGCATCGTTGGTAACCATAAATCGTGTAGACACAATTCAATCGAGTTCACTTGCTCAGGTCATGTTCCAATTCCATTCAACAGTCAATCACTAATGTTTGCGTCAATTTCTATTAGCACGCTGTTGGCTGTTACTGTCGTCGCCATGCAAAAACACAAATGCGTCCATCTGTTGTTCTCTCGGCTTTCAACCTTCAGCATTATTCTACATGGTTCTTTTTAGGGCAGAGATTGCGGAATGACCGTAATTCCGTTCGCTTGGGGTTTGCTATAGAGTTCTGTCAGCCAGTGTGTTCTTAAAATGCCTGTGATGTGTCCACATAGTCCGATTGTGCAAGCACACAACGTCCCATGGTTTTCACTAAGAAAATTTCACTACCATGTTCCGTAAGCCGACGCCGAACTGACTGCGTAAGACACTACCAGGCGGCTGTATCGTGATGCTAGTTCTCAGGTTCGCACGCCCAAATTTTTCCCAACCTCATATTAACACGGATCGAAGGTCACAGTGAGAAGACGGTTAATCTGAAAACAAACTTTATTCATTTATTTACTCACCGTACACAAGCGGACTTCAACGCAACGAATAAGGGCGCTGGGGAGCTGGGCGTGAGAGAACCTTCAGCACAACCGCACGGCAGCCACCAGACAGGACGAATGTCAACGGAAATTCCAGTTGACCTTCAGGATTCAAACAAGTGTCAGCCTGGTTGGGCGGCGTTCCCAACGGTAGTAGCTAAAACATTGTTATCCTAGTGAATATGGCCTACAATGGTGGAGATGGCGCAGATTCCTTCTACAGCTACGAGTAAAACTGCGATACCTACGCCAACACACTAACTTTGATGTTAGTGGTTTGTAGTAAATTTACATTCACAAGGTAATGTGAACCAGGGCGGTAGTACTGGCGAGGCAACTCTCACGTCGCAGGGATTCTATGATTTTGGGGACGTCGAAAATGATCTCACTGCAGGCGTTTCAACCTGTTTGCCCATGAGATGGTGTGAAATTTTGTAACATGTTCATTTCTGCCTCTGAAAACCCTCAGAATTTACGTATGTTCACTCTGTGGAGTCGTTTGCTAACAATCCCAGCATACACCGAGTTACGCGTAATCCGCTGATCCAACAAATGCCTTTCTCGATCATTGTTCTTCAAAACAGTTAATGGAAGGGCGCTCGGACTGACTGAATTTGATACGGTACTATGTGGACCAGTGCACATGAAAATTAAATATCTCATTTCGAATGTTAAAAATTCTCAGATGCTGAACAAAGGATGAGCCCGCACATCAAATTCGACAGCTAGGCATCACTCAGTATTTGGGGACGCTAAAGCGAAACTGAACTTACTTAAACAGTTGGTCAGTGGTTTGATCGGGACAAAACGACTGTTCGCGAATCAAGAAATGAAAAGAATTATAAACTACTCAAGGAGAAATGTAGAGGTATGTCTAGTTTTGACATTCTGGTATCTACAAGGCTCAGACTGTACAAGAGTAAGGCAATTTGCCGTAGTAGCTCGTGGAAGAATAAAGATGGTTGTTGCAGATTATTTTTAAGGAAAACAATAAAACGTACGGCCAAACTTCAACACTAATCAAGCGAATCACAGCAATCCGAAAAGAATGCAAAATATAAAATAGACCTCGGCGAAATAAATAAACCCTACTGCATTGCATTTAACTCGACTGGGGTTTCGTGTCCATCATACTGAACGTCAAAAAAAAAACAAATTAACCCATGTCGCCTACCAATCACTGGAAGTTGAATTTATCAGCCTCTAGTCTGTTTGATCACCATCTGTGGTAGAAGCCACACAGATATTACTAGGAAGCGTTATGCGTGCATCGCTCATAAAGTATATGCCGACAGTACGGGAGGCTTCTTTAACAGGACGCTCTTTGCCCATGAGGTAAAACGAGCACCAGAATCACCAAAATCTTCATTTCGAGGGTGGCATATCTCGAAGCCATTGATAATAGCCTAGCGCTAAGACTGCCAACAGAAAATACCGGAACAAAACTCATTGAGCCGACGATGGAATGAAGTGGCATGTGGTCAGCTGGAAAGATGAAACGACGGCCACAAATAACTGTAAAACTTATTCATGGGAAAGATTAGTGCCGAGGCGTTTTTCTGAAGCCAGCCGTAACTTTTATCGTATATCATGGGAGGTGAACACGGTTTACATGATCACCTTCCGTAATCCGCCCCAAAAGAGCATGAATTAACAGAGCTAACACCGGAGTTGTTATCACCTGCCAACATTACGACTGGGGATCTTCGGTTGGAGTGAGTCAACAGAAGATGGGAAATTAACATAAGGCTGGAATTATCGCACGTCCGCGCACATTTAAGAGACCGACACTAATAGATGTTGTTTCCCTGTATGCCACTCGACGGACGTTGGGAATAGTGCAAAGAAAGCATGGACGAGTCGCGATAACTGATGAGGCACACGAGGGAGCAAAGTTACTGAACATCCTTCGGAGGTGGCATTTGACATGTGATAGAAACGTCCCCTGGAATTAGACGGCGGCAGTTAACAGCGAGGACGAAGCCGAAGAACCCCACTGACGACAAGAAAAACTGGTACCTGTTGATTTGACACCGGAACACATACTTCCGAACACTGAAGAACTGCAGCGATCCGTTCAGGAAGGTCACCAGGTATGCAATCAGAAATGTGGGCACCGTCCAAATACAGGGCGGAAGCTCATAGACCAGAAAACGTAAAGCCCGTTATCTGCTGGAAACTAACAGGGTCAAGGCACCGGATACGGTCAATGTGCTGTTAAAGACCGCAGCGTGTGTCGATCATCATCGGCTCACACACATTTCAAGCTGAAAGCACATGCCGGCTCCGTCGAATTCGACAAAGTAAGTGCCACCGCTACTGTTTTCCATCAGGCCCACTAGAAACGATAATGAATGGAAAATTGCCTTCAAAAGCGGGTTCGGTCGAATCCGTTGTTTTTCTGCAAGACAACGATGCGATCTATCCCAAATGGGAAACTGACGATCATCATCAGTCTCAACTCCGTGATCCGTTTGAGCTTTTGGCCAATGAGATAAAGGAAACGAACAGCTCAGGACTACCAACAACCTGACAGATGCGGACGAATTTTGCCAGGCGCTGTGGCGATGGTAGTTGCTGACCTGAAAAATGTGTTTTCTTTGTTTGCGTTGCAGCTTTTTCTCCTACGTCCGACATATTTTTTGTTACACTAGACTGAACTGTCGATCTACAGCAGTGAATGCAACCATTTTTGGCCTGGCCTAACCGGTTGATTCTTCACAGTTGACCTCGTCCGGTACGGTCGGAATCTATTCATTTGGTCGCCAGGATCCTGATGATGAAGAGGTTGAAGTTTTCTTGTTGCAGTTATTAATACGTCCATTCAACAGTGACGTAGGACTGTCATGACCTAATCTTTTATCGACCTTGGGTGCGTTTTCGGGATCCGCTTATTGCAAAATCAGAGGATCCTTGTGTTATAGGAAAGCATAGCAATACCTTAACTCCTTTTCTGTCTGTATCACAAAAACCATATAGGTGCATTTCACTGCCAGCACGTGGGACTAACGGAGTAATAAACGTAGCTAAAAGAACACCATGTCTCCCGCAACACGTTCACCTCCGTTGTCGTTTTACTTTCTGATTATGTCCTATTTGATGACCAGCCTGCGAGCCTGCCCCCATACACATACATGCACCTCAGGCTTGGGGAATAAGTTCAAAGAGGGACCATTACACCAGCTGTAGGAGGTTCGGAGCTGTTTAGTCCCATGCGATTTAGGCAGTTAAACAGACTTCAACTTGTGCATCGCCATCTGCGAGTCAATTTCATTCAACTTAGGTTACTCTTACTCCCTTGCGCTGCACATCACGAGAAAAATTAGTCCGAGAGAAAGTACCTTAAAGCTTGATGAACAGTATGGTACTGTAGTGACCGACGATTGTGTAGCTTCTCTAAGGATCCCGGCTGCAACTGTGTTTTCCCGCTTGCCTGTTCTGTACGCATGATTATGTGTACGCTTGCTGTAGGAAGCCTGATGCAAACTCAGTGCCACTTTCTTCAGTTGTGTAACTAAATGCGCGCAGCGGAAGCTTGCTTCTTTATTTACGACTCATTTATCATTCCATTCGCCAAGGTCGTTTAATCCGAACCTTTTCAAGCGTTGTTTAACGCACTGGAATGTTCCACGCACTTTTCGCCTGACGCGCTTTTGAGTGCCGCCGAGTGGGCTGTTGCCCACCTCGCACGTCTTTCCTTTCTTCTTTTGGTTGCTGCCGTTGGTCTCAGACTAGGTTAGAGCTAACTACTTATCATCTTTTCCAGAATTGCTGGAAATATACGGTTTGTTTCCAAACCCTGCTGTTTCCTCTAGTTCAATGCCTGTTTGGACTACGTTTCGATTGCCCTTCAGAAAAGGCACTTTCAGTTGTTAGTGGACGAGGGTCTAGCGTGTACCCACTTGTCCGCTACAGTACAATTTGCCCAGGTACAATTTCCACATTCTTTGGGAAAGCCACTTCGCAAGAGTTCGGCATTCGGAGGAGATCGACAAGGCGTGGTATCCAGATTAAGCCAAATGCCCATTAGGCGGGCATCATATCGAGATATAATCCTCGAAGTTCACTACACGTATCGATCACGCAAAGCAGCGCGTAGCTTGAACGTCAAGTTTTAAACAAAAATTAAGCAAACACACCTTATTGAACCACGCATTAACTTTTTTCCTCAGACTCACTTTCCCTATTTCCCCCCTCGCGAAAACTGGATTGTTCACGCACTGTGCGACTTGTGTCTCTATGTTTGACTTGCGTCACTTTTACGAGCTATAACCGCTCTGGACCACTTTAGCTGTTTTCTCTCTCAGCACAATTTGCGCATGATTCCCCCAACACGAAGGCCATTAACACATAAGAAACTTCTCAGCATGCATTTCGGCTGCATCGCACGCCATTCAAAGAGGCTCTGGCAACGCCGTGGTGATTCACAGTGCCATCAATGCAGCAGACACAATGAAAATCTTTATAATCAAGCGATAGATTAAAAAGGGGTTTCACTGCTATCGTGTTGGCGAAACAGACGTCCCGCAGCATAGAAAGAAACTTTTCAGACATTTCAGGTAAATGCTGTTAGGCTGATGTTTGAGTGTGCAACTCAGGTCAAGTATGATGTCTTGAAGAAGATCATATTAGCTGTTCAGCGTGCTCGATGCGCGGTCACCCAAGTGGTCATAGGCTCAATGAAAATTGCATAAGGGCTGTGATCTCAAAGCCTTGGTAGAAGTCTGTCAACGGTTTTGCAACTCAGCAGCGACTTAATTTACACCAGGTTTTTTGATATGGACCTGGTAAAAGAGATGCCCGTGCGGCGACTATAATAAATGACATTTCTGACAGTCGCATTCACTTGTACATTTTTGATGATTTTGGTTTTCCACCTACCTTTATTTTAATCAGTTTATCCTATTTGTATTATCCGTCCCGGGGCAAAAATCACAACTCTCTTCGTGCCTAGCTAACTTGACGTGTTTTCTCTGTACACTCTATTTTCTAGGGTCGGTACTAATACACGAGGGTCAATGCGCTGAGTTCTTGTTTTTCGTTGTCGATTGGTTTTCGATAGTGAACACAAACTGGGTATTATTCTGTGGGACTGGTTTCAGCGTATAAAAAGACGGCTGTAAATTGACGACCATACAATGAGAGGGAGATTCACTAGCTCCGTCCCATGACTGTCCATAGGCACTAACCTCTTCTCTTTATAGAGACATTAGCAACTTTAATGGCCATCCTTCTGGGGGTCGTGAGATTTGCAGCAGTCTGTATTCAATGATGAATTTCCAGATCAACGGATCTCCGCTTGCTGCCGAACAGGACAAACCAACTTGAACCAGAAACCAAGTTTTCTAGCCTCACAATCGTGAAGTATACGTCGAAATCGCTGAAATGCAGAACTCATCTAAGAACCACTTGAAATTTCGTTTAAAAGAAAGACTTTAACCCTCGTGGTCCTACCCACGAGCAAGTTTGCACCATGTTTTCAACAAATTTTGTTTGGATCGGCGGGTGCTCGCTTGACACCGGGCAAGGCAAACAGAATTGATACAGATATTAGAACCTTTAAACTCGAGCTGGTGTACTAACGGCAGAAAGTCGTTGAAACTGTTAGAATATGTATTGCGTTAACCGACGCGCCTACGACGTTTTGAAGGATAACGGCCAAAACTGTATGCTTCTGCCTGGCTGCTCTCTATACGTGCGCCATTGTATACTTGATAACCTGGAATCTTCTGCCACCTTGGCGTTGTAGTCAGGCTTGCGCACTGTTTTGATTCGGTGGGCTAAGCTTACTAGGATTTTGACCCTCGTAGTTCCAACCATTTCGCAATATCCAAAACGGATCGGCCGAACAAGGGGCATTTGCGCCCGTTGTGGATGTTGCCGGGTTTTTTTTTAATATTTTGGCTCAATTTGATATTTTTTCTTGCCTCGTCTAGCTTAGTGTGTTTGTTACTTGATTAACCCCGTAAAATAATCGGTCTGATGATTGTAGGCGTTATAACTTTGGGGCTATGGCACATGTGCGTAGCCACCGCAATGTGGTCCTCGCTGGTGGTCGACATTGTTGCGTTTGTGTGTTTGACACCCGCGACCATGCGGTACAAACCGTTGAGCCGAATGGTTTGACTGAGGGCAGCACTCGCCCTCCTGCCTGGTTCTGGGCGTTCTGGCAATATCCAAGGCTCATATGACCCATGATTATACATCGTGGACCAAATGCCATACTTCATTGGCCGTCGCGCAGGGTAAACCGCGTCGCCTTTCTATTGTTCATGGCAAGGTGAATACACGAAACTATGATACTGTCAAAACTTTCCCCTTCTCCTCTCGTCCGATGATCCTACCAGCACGAATCTCAGGGCAAAAATTACTCACCCTAGTCTCAGTAACACGGAGACCAACCTAAGGCGAGTCGGAAGATTAAAGGCACTTCCCGTTAGGACACAGATTGTGCGCATACTGCTGGACCGATATAGCTCCACGGGACGGCCGGAACGCCGAACTCTATTGTTCACCATGGAGCCGCGCCCCAGTGTAATCGACGTAGCAGCCTTGAGTGAGAAAGAGCCTACTGGCCAAGTTGAGTTTCGGGAAGGAGTTACTGGGTACACGTTCTACCGTTAGGTTACTCGCTAGGTGGTGCTCGGACGCATGGTGTCTGTTTCGCAGTCGCTGACAATATCAGTAATTTGATGATAGACAAACTGCACGGCATCAGCCCTTGAATACTGCCCATACGTCTGCGACTCGATCGAGGTGGGTGTGACATACTCGTTAATGTATATAGTTCAACTGTGTCACGCCGATGATGCAGAGGACCAGTTTTATGACCAACTGGCCGCCACATTCCGGTCGGCACCGGCGAGTGAGTGACTTTTTGTTCTGAGTGACTTGAACGCATGAGTAAAGCGCAACTTGGTAGCCTGGCTAGGCGTCCACGGACCCTACAGCATTGGTTCGGTCAACAGGAACAGTGACCGTCTGTTCCATGTGTACTGCTCACGAGCTGGCTATCACAAGCACACAATTTCAGCTTGATGTGAGCGACATCACAAAGTAAGCTCATCCGCGAAGCGGTAATCACCATCGACTGGACTAGATGATTATGCCGAACTGCTATATTCGCGAAGTGCGTTTCACGCGAGTGGTAATCGGCACTGAATGTAGCACCGATCACACACTAGTCAGGACCAAAATATTTATCTGTGTGCAGACCCGTTTAATGTAGACCATCCGAACAACGGCAGAAGTTTGATGTCAGAACACGGGAGAACTGCATAACGCGAACCAATTTTCCAAGTGCAGTTGCTATTCGACAGAAAGACGCTCCTATATTCCTTGCCTCCGAGGGTACGTGGCAGCCGCCAATGGAGTCGCAGCAGCCACCGGTGTCGGACGCCAGAATCATCCGGACTGGTGCGATGACAACAACGCAGCTATCTCCAGCTTGATAAGAGAGAAGAATGCCGTGTTTGCTGCCTCCACCTTGGGTCTGGACAATTGAGACGGAAGAGCGAGGTTCAGGAATATTTATCGTCAACCGATTAGATGTGTTCGCGGAACCAATGGCAGATGGTGGAGAAAACGAGGTGAACGGATACAGGGATTTGCCGGTCGCCGGCAAAACAAGCAGTTCTGCGATTCGCTAAAGGCAATTTTCGGTACACCGGTGCAGTCTATCAAGGCATTTATTGACATGGACAGAGGACATCATGAAACGTTGGGGCAAGCTCTATGGTAGTCAATAGAGCTGTCATACAGTCATTGATTGGGTGATCGTGAACTGTCTACCGTAACAGACATTCAACTCTTCATTTGCTGTCGCCAGAGGTGAAGACAGCGATCGTACGACTGCACAACGGAAAAGTTGTAGGCAAGGACGGAATGCTAGGTGAAGTTCTGAAGAATGGCAGACCGCCGTCGGGACGCGCTTTGATTCGATTGGTTCGCCTCATCTGAATGCAAGAAATGATGTAACAAGATCTCAAGGACACTGAAAATAACTTAGTTTGAAGATATGGGTAGCGATCATTGCCCCGACAGTTATCAGGGCATTAGTCGGCTGGGCTGCACAAGCAAAATGTTTGCACGAGACTTTCTGAATCAATTGAATGCCGACATTTCAGAGGCCAAGGTTCCACAGGTGCAGTGTAGTTTCTCAGCGAGTTGCAGTACGATCGACCTGGTGTTTGCTGTTCGACAAATTCCAAAGAAATGTTGGAAACGAAACCAATCCATGTATGTCCTCTTCGTGGATCTCACCAAGGTCTTTGATTCCGTGAACCGTGGGGAATTGTGGACGGTGTCTGGCAAGTTTGCATGTCCAAGTAAGTTAATCAGTTTGATTAGAATGATGCGTGTAAGCAGGTGGTCGGAGTTACAATCGTGTGAATCGATCTCTGATGATTTTGACACTGTTACAGGTGTGAAGCAGGGTTGTGTTCTAGCCCCAGTCCTATTTAATTTATATTTGGCTGCCATAGTAACATTCGCCTTCCAGGACTCTGGATAGAATGGCGTTGTGGTGGGGTACCGGACAGATGGACGTCTGCTGTATATCCGAAATTTTGGCGCCCCAAGTCGGTTAAGTACCTCAGCGAAGCGCACGCTTCTGCTCACAGATGACGGTGCGCTGTTTACCTACAGCAAAAACAAACTACAGCGACTGACAACGGCTTTCGCGACCGCGGCATCCAGGTTTGGATTGAATATCAACACAGATAAGACATCTTCTTTCTTGCAGCCTTCTAAGGGCGGAGGTGCTGTTCCTGCACCCATGTTTGGAATTCGCGTCAATGTAGGTGTTGTCGACTGCCGTACAGACTTCTGCTACCTGGATAACGGTGTCAGCAGGTATGCTCGCAAATCGCTAGCTACGATCTCGATTGGAGAAGGCTATTGCTGATTTTAGACTTCTTGATAGACGAGTCTGGATGGCCACTAGTCTCTGTGTCTCTGTGTTTAATGTTGTTGTGAAAACTTCTATACGGCAGCAAAATTTGGACACTGTGTAAGCGAAACGTGGGCTATCTGAGCTGTTTCCATCTGCAGTGCTTAAGACGCATATTAAATATACGGTGGTATGGCATGGTCACGAACACTGAGGTACTGCGGCGAACGGACGAAGACGAAATGGAATCCATGCCGTTGCTCAGTCAGGTTCGTTGGCTAGGTCACATCTGTTGGATGGGTAATGGCCGTATTCCAAAACAGATGCAGTACAAACGACTAGAATCAGGTGGGCGAACTCCAGGTAGTCGAAAGCAAAGATAGCAGAATGTTATTCAAGTAAGTCTTCTGCTTTTTAAAATTGACTCTAGATGTCGAAAAGACGGAGTCAAACTGGTCGGTTTAGATCAATATGATTAGGACAGGTAAGCAACTGCAACTATTGAGAAGCCGGGAATGGAAGGGCGAGCTACGCAGGAAAACCATTGTTGCCATAAGTCAGGGTGATATGCCTATATGGCGCTACGGTTTGTGCGGCCGCGTATGCGCTGATCGCCGTGGATTAGTAGGTCACCAGCTTACTCACAGTGCACCGTCTGCCAAGAGACAACGAGCACTTTAGGCTGGAGCAGCCTACATCAGTTATGAAATTTTTTCCTTACATCAGCCAACGACCACCGTCGTTTGGAGCTTACTTGCTCCTCTTTGCAAAAACCTGGGTGTCTGCTCCGTCCAACTGATTTAAGCTATGATCAAAGTCTAAGTATTTAGTATGCATTCACACATCAGCTGCTCCTCCCGAATGGCTTTTGACTTTACCAATTTTGAAAACAAACACATGCGAGAAGTGAGGAAAAACCTGTAGCCAATGCGTTTGGGGTACATAGTAATCATCATTTTTGATTCCGTTGATTGTCTTATCAATTTGAATATTTTTCTGCACGGCGACACATACTCGACTTTCTAAGCGTCATGTTGTGACTGGCTGAGATCTGTACCTCCCAATGATCGGCAGACAGCTTGAGTTCTTCTGCTTCCGTACACTGTTTCGTATGAATTCCACGCGACCTCAGTCTGGTTGGAAACAATGCAGTAGAATGAACAAAATTTGCTTCCGATGATTCTTGATAATAGAGTGGGACATGATACTCTTTTCTTACGCCGTTCCCTATACACCGATGATGGAAACAACCGTATAATAACGTCATTTCAAACCATTTCTGTGAGCAACGTTCCATCGGCCAGTATCCACCTGAAATCCTGCAAACAGAGAGAAATAGTGTAGACGAGGAAGCTGAAACTGCTCTCATACATGTTTGACTACCAAATGTGTTAGTGTTCTTGTTGAAATGCAATCCCAACATTGTATGGTCATATTTTTCCATTTCGACTTTATCTTCAAAACACTACAAAATGACGTATTCTCAGGCTACAGGATGACGTATTTCATCTCGAAAATTGCAATACTCACAAATATAAGACTTGAGAGAGTGCGCTAACCGAAATAACGGGTTGTTTTCGCGAAAATGGTGGGAAAATTTCCATCACCCAACCAGCACCTCTGGCATTTATTTGATGTATATCCATTTTTCCGTCAACGCTGCGTTTCTACAATTGATGTGCTGTAGGTACTTTGCCGGAAATTCCGACTTTAAAATTTTCAAATTGTTACAATAAACGAAGATTCGCGTCAAAATGACCTTTTTTCCTTTCTAATGACCGTCAAGCCGAATCCCCCAAAACGGATAATTGCCCTGGCCACTGCTAGAAGTATACGATTTGCTTCCAAACCTTGCTGCTTTTATTTAGTTCGATGACTGTTAGGACCGCAGGTCAATAGCCTTTCAGGAAATTATTGGTTGTCCAGGGTGGAGCACACGCTACTATATAAGGTTCGTACACAGTTATTGTGTAATACCGCATGTGGTTTTGCGGCTCCCATGATTTGTAACTGAGGTGTCGTTATGGTGACGTAGGTGTCATGTGTTATGTGAGCGTTTTTACTACCCTAGTCGCAGCCCGTCTTTTTTGGCTGCGCGAACTTTGTCTTTCAGTGGCACCGTAACGTATAGTCGTTTTTATGCCATGTGACGAAACTAACTTCTCCCCAAACGACACGCCACTCCATTGATCGTCGCCATGGACGTCGGTTGCCCTATAGACTTTCTTGTTAATTTGATGGATGTACATACAAATATATACCGGAAGTGACCATTGGAACATCAAATTTACGATAAGGCTATCATCTCAGCGTGGTCAACAGAGGTGGGCCAGTTACGATACAGTAACTTCCGTATTCTGCAGCAACCTTTCTGTCAGCTCCCTTCTTTACCCAGTGGTAGCAACAGTGGAGTTTAATGGAAATTCCTTGCATGAGTCCAGGAGAAGATACCCAGGTGACCATTCTGAAAGTTGGCGGTTGCAGTAAGAGCAAGTGTCACTTGGAGGTCAGTGCCGGGCGTGTACAGTGTGGTGGGTGTGTGTAACCGTTCAAATGTTTGTAGCCAGCCCTGAAAGTTGGCTTAGGATTTGCATGTGGTTCATCAGAAGCCATAATGGGTTTGTGGGTCATGTATAAGCAAACTTCATGATTGTACTACTGTCGTGGTCACTGACGTGAACCGGGCTGGGGCCTCTTCAAGTAACACGTCGTCTGTTGTGTTCAGTGTGTTTGAAGGCGGCACAGTAGATGTGGGGAATAATAAATCGAATGACCCACATACAAATGACGAAATTTTCAACAAGGTGAAGAGCTGCGATGTGGACCGAGGTAAAACAAAAGACAGCAGACAGCTATAAAGCATAAACGGTCACCCGTTCTATTCACCAAGTCAAAAGATAAAACTGCTCTCATGGTTCATGCCGAACTAGATGTCCCACTACTTGCAGGGTCAGTTGTAAAAAGGTGACTGCCTTGAAATTGGGCAAAGGCAATAAACAGAGCATGGAAAGCGGGAGAAAACATAACGAGTATCTGGAAATCGGTTAGGGGGAATATAAAAAGGGGAAGGAAGACATGTGAGAAACCAGAGGGTCCAGTTAAAAATTGTTGTTTGACGGTGGAAACCTAACAGCAAAGATTTACCGAGGTCCATAACTGTCGTAACTTGGAATACGGCCTACAAGCGCGTAAACAGACAACGGGATAACGGTTAGTGAAACGGTAGATAACGGAACGGCGTTCAACGGTTCTGAACGACTGACTACGAAATATGCACGATTAGTATGACTCTTCCCAGCCAACCCAACCACTTGAGGCTAACGAACGAACACAGAGAAAAGACTGGCCTCCGGACAGAGCTACTTTATGTCTCTCAATCCGGAGACCACACGGTGACAAATTAGACAACAGTTGAAGGGTTCGTGACCAATCAAGAAACAAGGACAGAAGTGGACCAGACAAACATCCAGACAGTACATTGATATCCCAAGTAAAGTACGTGCGTGTGTGCCGGGCGCCAGGATTTTGCACAAAGGTTGAGAACGCACGTGATGAGCGACGTGCAACACGACCGTGCTGAGCATGAAGGTCACTACAATCGGTAGTGAGTTAGGCCAGTGCGAAGTCAAATAAAACGGTATTTTCGGGGAATTGGGTTCTTCGTCGACAATATCCAATGAGAGTTCTTGGTCGAGGCCGTTTTGGGTCCTGAATATGAGGGGGGAAATAACCATTTTTGAACCAGAAGTATCATCATCACAGACATCCCTGGTCGCAATATAAAGGAAGGTGAAGCTAGGGGTGGAGCGATGACGAATCACTCAAGGTAGGTGAGTATTTCCGAACATGTAGCCATCAAACAAGTAATGAAGTTGGACAAATGGCAGTCCCATGCTGGCTGAGTTCGTTAGGCCAAGGCATCGAGACAGGTTCCTATCTGTGGTAGAGCAGATATACTCGGCTACCTGAGGTCGATTTTCAGTGACACCAGATGACTTCGTAAGGTGAAAGAATACTAACAGTGTTAATGTCAGTGAATCGGCTGGGGTGCAGCTGTTCACCTATGGTTTGCTACCAGGAGTGCGGTCGGTACGACTACTAGTAGATCAGGAGATTGGAGAGACAGGCGAAAGACTTATTACCATTGTGAAAGCCCCCAAATTTAGTAGATATGGGTCGTCCAGTCTGAAGATAGAAAAACATGGAGAACCTTTTGGAATAATAGAGAGAAGTGTTGAGGTATAACGTCTGAGCTGTGGGCTGTCCCTCAATTCAAGGAAGTTGAAACAGGGGGTGGTTATAAGAAGTCTCTGAGGGTCTTGTATATCATAGGTAGTAACCAAGGGAACAGACGGAGTGATCTCTCAAGGGCACCAGTAGGCGGAAGTGCATTGCGGTTACTAAGACCTGGTTACGAGGGGACACGTTCGTGGATAATATTTGCCCTCCAGGGTATTTGATCTACGGGATAGATTAAAAATATGGTAGAATGAGTGGGAGTGTCCTATTGCTAATAACTCAGCTTTATGGCCAGTGCCACGAATAAGAATTGAAAGTGGGTAGTGTTCAACTATAAGGTTGTTCTATTGCAAACGCTAAAGCAAAGCCGCTGCTCCAATGCCTTTATAGAAGCCCTTCTTCCACTCAACGGTAGGATGAGAAACTCATCAGTGTTACTACAAAGCAAGCAAGCATGTCACAGCGACTCTTTATAGTGGGAGATTTAAATACTCCCGAAGTGGACTAGAGATCGGAACATGCTACCAGTTGTACGTTTGCCGAAACACTGTTAGGACTGCTAAGTCAGAGGCCATTATTTCAACATGTCAAGGTCGAGATCACCAGATGAAAGGATGGTTTTAGGCCTCCTTATAAGTAGGGACCCTAATACCATTTTGGACTTGAAGGTCGGAATACCCCCGGATAACAACGACCATGGAGCCATACGTCTACGGTTTGGTTGTGTCAGCGCCAACGTCTACTCGTCAGACGTCGTAGATCCTTTAGGGGCATGAATACCCAGTAAATAAGATTGGATGCGAAACAGTTGAATTGGATTAACTGTCATGGTGACAACGATGTCAACAAAG
>JTDE01008472.1:0-20418 GCA_014338405.1 Paragonimus skrjabini miyazakii | reverse complement strand
GAAACGAAATAGCTTTGGGGGATTGGGCACGTGCGTTCTAGTGGTATTGCAGTAATCGTGGGAATGCCTTCGGAGGCGGTTGCTTATTATTGATCAAAGTTCTATAAAGCAGTCACCCGTGAGCTGTAACTATAATTCCAGTCTTCAGAAATGGTAACCGGTCAGAGGCCGGGAATTACAGACCAGCAAGCCTGACTAGTGTCGTCGGCAAAATCTTTGAACGCATATTACGAGAGAGGATTTGTCGATTTGTCTGCAAGCAGAAATGCTTCAAAGCGCCTCAACATGGCTTTCTTAAGGGTAGATCTTGTCTCATCAATCTGCTGAAGTTCTTGTACACTGTCACAGAGAAGTTGGATAGGGGGAAGTGGTCGAGGTATGCTACCTAAATTTCCAGAAAGCCTTCGACTCTGTCAACCACAGGCTTTTGGGGGGGAAGCTACAAGAAGTTGGAATTTCCCCTAGAATCTATCGGTGGATACGAACGTTCCTAGTTGGAAGGTCGCGCAGAGTGAGAGTAAGAGAAGTACTGTCGGACAAAGGTTCTCCGTTGAGTGGAGTACCCCAGGGGTCAATCCTTACCCCTCTGCTTTTCCTTGTATACAAAAAGGACTTGACCGCCAACCTGGTATGCAGATGACATAAAGCTGGTGGGAAATGCGTTGGACTCGGGCACCCCCCAGGAGGACACTCTGAAGGTCTGTGAATGGACGTAAATGTGGGATTTACCACTGAATGTACTCAAAAATCATATCCCCGTCGATACTTCCCAGCTGACCCCCCGATGTATAAGGGATGCGCATGGACGGACAGTCGAACTCGCAACTGAACAGCAAACGAGAGACCCAGGCACCCATGTCGCCTGCACGTTTGCTCCAACTACCCAGTGCGTTGCAGCCGAGATAAAATCACGACAAGCGTTATACCAGCGAAAATCTCCGACCACCAATCTCTGTTCAGCAGTGTTTATTCCACTTTAATGGGCCATATTTCGCTTCCACTTGAAATATTGTGCCCTAGCTTGGCCACCGTGTCTAAAAAAGGACATAGCTGTGTTGGAAAAAGTACCAAAGATCGCCACACTCATGGTATGGTATATGAAGGGTCTAAGCTATCAAGACGGATCATGCTCGTTAAACTTAGTCTCGCTCGAACGCCGGTGGGTAAGAGGTGACCTTATTGAAGTGTACAAAACTACCCACCATACCAGCACAAGCCCCTGGCAGGGCAGAG
Source organism: Paragonimus skrjabini miyazakii (assembly GCA_014338405.1). Taxonomy (NCBI): domain Eukaryota; kingdom Metazoa; phylum Platyhelminthes; class Trematoda; order Plagiorchiida; family Troglotrematidae; genus Paragonimus; species Paragonimus skrjabini miyazakii. The sequence goes on along the minus strand of JTDE01008472.1, from coordinate 19,185 downwards.
ATTTGAGAGATCATATGTTCACGATAAAGGAAACAAAATTACGATTGGCTGTTCGATTTAACTTTTTCATTAACCAGGTGGTCAACACGTGGAACAAACTAACTGCAAAGATCGTGGAGGCCTCCAGCGTAGATGTTTTCAAAACAGAGCTAGACAAATGTTGGAGTAACTTTTTCCTACTTTGTACTAATCGAAAAATGATTTGCTCTTGCTATTCAGGGCAACCAGGATTTGTCTTCTCTTTTTTTTACCCCAGCCATTAGATCACTAACGAACGAAACCGCATCGACAGAAAACGCAGTCTGGTCAATCTCCAGATAACACCAGTCAAGCATCAGCACGTCAATAGGCGCAGGCCTTCATCAATTCCTGGATTCGAAAATGAAACTGAACTTCAAAAATTTCGTTTGCGTCTCATCGGTTACTTTTTCGAAATTAGCATACAAATTATAAAATGGGATCGCAAGCTTGTGATGGTTCCAGGAAAACAGAAATGGAGTAGTTGACTTGGCTCATCCCAGAGCTAGCTTCGATACAATAGTAATAGCAAACGAACTAAGCAAGGCAGGTAATTTATCTCTCAAGCGCAAATGTGCAACTTATTGTCAGCAATGTGATAAAGCAACAGTAATGAGAAATAGGTTCAGTGACAATCAACACATCCTCCGCAGTTCGAATAAAAGTTCAGGCAGTAGTGTTGGCGTTGCTTCTTTCTCGCAGGTTCAGGAATTCTTGTTTGCGCCGGGTCGATTGCAAATCCTCTTTCAGTAACTGATTGTAAATCTGAAATAAACTCAGAAGCGGAAATTTCGGTTTCAGAGAATTTAACAGAAAATATAACAGAGCTTCAAAACATTCATACACTTAAGACTGGTAATAGACGAACCAGAAGTGACAACAAAAAGTGAAAATGAATAATTGACGGACTGCACATCTGTGAGTGAAAGTTCACATTTGCAAAGAATAGGTAAGGCATTTCCAGTGGCACTATTAATCGACTTAATAGCAGGTTTCAAGATAACAGAATGTTCCAGCCGCTTCTTGCAAGCGACAGATTCAATACAGGTAGTGTCAACGTTGAAGGAATACTGGAGACCACCGATAACAATGAACGACTGTGTTATATGGTGCGTGGAATTAACGGAATTAGCAGAAATCACAGTAAGAGCAATGGATTGAAAGCCAGAACTCAACCTATCATCGTCACAACTGGACTGTGTAAAAAAGACTTTAAACTATAGCAAACGAATTGAACGTGCTTGTTATCACATGACTTACAGTCGATTCACTGACGAGTAGCATACGGATCGGGCGCAGGATGACTGTCATCAATTGCATTTCCAGTATTTACTATTTCAGACAGCCGCCTTTGCTGACCTTCCGATCGTCTCACGTTGTTGTTGTATAAAACCATCGATTAATTTTCACAGCAGCTTTGACATCTTGATATTGCTCGCATAGTGTCCTAGCTGACTGGAAAGTGGAATTTTGAAGCAGTAAAAGTTTCTGTTGTAGATCACGCAAATTTATTCCAGTAATCAAACGGTCACGGAGTTGAGTCTGTAACTGGTTTTGAAATTACACGGTGTAGCTTTGGTCTGAATTTCTAGAATAAACAGTCTGCAATCCTGATTTTCTTTACTCACTAGCTTATGAAATTTGGCTCGTTCATCTGCTTCAAAGTTTATAGGTGGAACATGTGAAGGCAGCCGCTTCTTCAGGGTTTCGTAAGGAAGAGAGACTGGTGAATCAGAAAATGACAAGATTTTTGCCAAGCTGTACGCACCTTTCCCAAGTATAATGAAGAAGTGAGCGGCTTTCTTTTCCGCTTTCATCACTTTACCTGTGAGACACCATATTTCAAAGCGTTCTGAATAGCCCCCGTTTTCACTCGACGAATTAAGAATATTGAACATTTGAAGTGGACAGGAAACCATCATAAAAATTTACAGAAGTCCGCGATGCCAATTGTGATGATTCCAGGAATAAAGGAATGGCGTAGTTGGCTTAGCTCATCCCAAAGCTAGCTTCGACGCAACAGTAAAAACAAATGAACTAAGCAAAGCAGGTAATTTATATCTCCAGAGCAATTGTACAACTTATATTCAGCAGTGTAATGAAACAACAGTAATGATAAATAGGTTCAGCAACAATCAACACACAGCCGCAGGACGAAATCGAACTAGTCATATCTGAGACAGTCAGTCAGATGACCAAACCGGAAGCAGCAGGATGCAGCTGAAGCGTACTCGTCAACAAGAATATGAAATAGAATTGTTGTGGGTCAAAACGGTAATATGAGTCCAAAGAAAGAGATGGTTAAAAATCCATACAGGTTGAATGGAAGTGGTGAGATATGGTCAGAAAATCTATGCGGATCAAGCAGAATTGAAAGGGTGTACATCGATTTACACTGATTAAAACGATAACGCGATATGGATTTAGGATGGATAGAGGTGGTCCAATACTTGTTACATTGTATGAAGAAGACATCGGTTAGATACGTCAGTTCTCCAAGGGCGAAGACCAAACGGATGCGGTGCTGATCGTTGAACGCCAGATCAACCGAGTGCTTAAAACTTACGTCACAAAGGATTGATCTACCACATTAGTCTCAAAACGTTGTCACCCAAAAGTAGCTTGACATCAAGCATTTATGGACTTACTAAAACACACAAACCTGGGATGCCTCTAAGGCCAAGAATATCCATGACTTGCTCCTCATACCATCAAATTGCCCAGTGGCTGGTTGGTCTGATTGAACCTGTGAGGTCCAGCTTGGCCGTGCACAGCCATAAGGACACTTTTGAATCCGTCGAACTGATCACCGACATCGACGTCAAACACCGGGTTATGACTTCTTTTGATGTTAATTCATTATTGACAAACGTTTTGCTTGAGGAAGTCATTAATTTTATTGGTAATTATGTCACCGAACATAAGTTGTCACTTGTCATTCCCATCGATGAGCTTTCTAAGCTGCTGAAGATATGTACATAAGATACTAAATTCGTGTTTGACGGCACTTTTTATAAACAAATAGATGGAGTTGCAATGGGGAGTCCATTAGGACATGTTGTAGCGAAACGGCGTCCAATAAAGCACAATCTTTATTGTCCAACACGCTAGTTCACATGCTTCGCGCGCGATCGCGTTTATGAGTCAGCATTTCAGTCCACAACACCTCCAGGTTTCCGTTCACGCGTCGTGTGCACTTCTACCCGGTTTAGGTGTGTGATTGGCGTTTTATACCCGGAGGGTTTTTGCCTGCTATTCCTCGTCCGTTGATCCGATTTCGTTGAGCGATAGCTTGTCCGATCGCTCGTGCTGCCCTCCGTCTATCTACTGTAGGCTTTGAACGTACTCTACAGCCGTGTCGAGATATTCCTGAGAGTGTTGGAATGATCACGCCTTCAATTTGGTCATTCATTCTATTTCGGCTGCCACGTCTCGCCCGTTGGTCCGATCCGGTCGAGTGATGACTCATCCGGTCGCCCATGCCGTTCTCCATCCGCTCACTGTGGGTTTTTGAACGCACCTCCCCTGTGTTGGGGTATTCCGCCGAGAGTTGGAATGCTCGCACTTCCTGCCTGACAATCTCCCACACTGTGCTAGCTGACGTACTCATGGGTCACTCGAAACAATCAGTGTTCACTGAAATTCGGAACGGAGTGTTTTATAACCGACACGTAAACTATATTTTTGCTGCATTCGACGACCATCGGCAAGTTACAGCATTTCACCAGCTGCTGGATCGTTTGCATAACAAACTAACTTTTACCCCTGAATTCGAACAAAACGGGAGAATATCATTCTTAAACGTTTTGCTGAAAAGATGCGAGGATGAGTCCCTTTCCAGACGTGTTTACCACAAGCCCACGGGGACAGGACAGTACATGCAGTTTAAGATATTTGCACCAACTGAACAAAAACGTGGCCCCGTTACGACTTTGTTTCACGGGGTTTGACGTATTGTGATAAACCAGTTGGAAAATGCACTTATGTCACTACACGAGATTCTGGTTGAAAATGGTTACCCTGAAAGTTTTATCCAAAAGTATCCCACTCAACAACTTACCCAAGTTACACATATTACTGTCCCTCGCGAACCTATCTATTTAACCCTATCCTTCAGAGGTGGTTACGTGTCAGTTCCCATAAAACGCGGTTGAGATGAGGCGCTCAAGCGCAGCTACAACGCCGCTCGACTGGTCGATGTGGATGAAAACACCCGTGTATCAACTAGGCTTAGAAAAGCCGTGTTGTCGCTTTCTTCCCAGTTCAATATTGTATACACATTTGATTGTGTCCGTGGAACCGGACACGTCAGCAGAAATAAGAGGCATCTCTGCACATGCATTAACAAAGACATGCCGAAATGGCTTCTGAATTCAGGGGTCGGACGTGTTTTCAGTGACGTCACAAAACACCTTCTGCTGACCGGGCACTCATTGGACCCAAGGACCGCCATTAGAGTGTTCTTTAGACCCAATCTAAAGCAGGCTCTCAATATTGCATAAGCTATCTCAAGATATCGGCTGAATCCCATCTTGTGAGCCCAGAAACAGGTGGTGACTAGCCTTGCGCTATGTTCGTAAAAATGCAACTGGTACTCTTTGATTCCATTTTACCTTCGTATTTTTTCGAAACTCAAACTTTTTAGGCCAGTGTCTCCTTCATACAATCTAACAAGTATTGGACCACCTCTATCCATCCTAAATCCATATCGCGTTATCGTTTTAATCAGTGTAAATCGATGTACACCCTTTCAATTCTGCTTGATCCGCATAGATTTTCTGACCATATCTCACCACTTCCATTCAACCTGTATGGATTTTTAACCATCTCTTTCTTTGGACTCATATTACCGTTTTGACCCACAACAATTCTATTTCATATTCTTGTTGACGAGTACGCTTCAGCTGCATCCTGCTGCTTCCGGTTTGGTCATCTGACTGACTGTCTCAGATATGACTAGATCGGTTTTGCCCAGCAGTTTGCGCCCATTTTATAATGTGTATGTTAATTTCTAATAAGTAACCGACGAGATGCGAACGAAATTTCATTGCACAGGACACTTTGCATGCTACTGTTGGCCTTTTTAGGTCTCCGGCGTATAATCAACCCTCTTCTTTCTGGTGTAGAACGGGTCGTCGGTCCGGAACAGTCACGATTCTAAGAAGACCGTTGTGAATGTGCCGACGCTGAACGTAGGCACAAAGTTGCTACAGGAACGGATGGAATGAGAAAGTAGTATAGCGTGAACAGTTCAATTTTATTTTTCATTCACTTTTGTACGTTCTTGTGTATGTCGTTCTGTTGACTTCATTTGTACACTTGTTTGAAAGCATTACCAACAGTTTCTGAAATTGCCCGCTATCAACAATGCACGGGCTTACCGCGCACCGTCTCTCTTCCTCATTCAGCTCCGCATATCGGCTCGTTTGTCCACTCTTAACGTGCATAATCCCACGACACGTGTGAACTTATTCATCGGTCATTGTTTGTACCTGATTTTTGGCGCTGTTTCTCTCATACAATAGCCAATTCAACTCACCAGACCTTGATTTGTAGGCGAGTCGTTCTTATTTTACTGATACGTCATCCGTTTCATTCGTACGCATACCTGTTTTGTCTATCCGTTACCGTTTTAATTCTTTTTTGATGTTAACATATTTCGGTCATTTCTATCGTTTGATTGATTAGCCCTCTGCAATAGCATTACGCGAGTCCCAGTGATTTCATGGAATCCACTAGCCTGCTGCGGAGTTGGAGGCATAATACTTGTAGAATATCCCCTCTCAGGGTAGGTTGTTATGAACGGGTAGTTATATTAGAGTCTGTTAACCTTTCGTTCTCTTGTTATATACTGTTCTTCATATCTATTATGTTCATTGTACATATAAACCACTTGTCTGTTGTTTGAATGAATACATACTTCGTCCTCGCGCGCCTCAGCTTTTGCACGCACGTGGTCGTTGTTAACGGAAGTTAACTGTGGCAACAACGGATTTTAGTACACTGGGGGAACTGAATTCGTTGGATTTTGTTTGCTATCTAACAGGAACTTTCCTTAGACGTATAGCGAACTTAGTGTGGTGGAATTTATCGTAGACAATTATTGTAGATTATTTTGTAACATTGTCGATTGCTTTCTTGGTTTCCACTACACTATGATGCGTGGTTTCACGGCAGATTCGGCCTCAGAGGACAATCAGGCTGTGGTCCGTCTGCTCCATCCACGTGAACTACTGAAATAGTGAAAGTACCTGAAATGCGTCGGGCGCTGAAGCAACTGAGAGCGGTCGGATATTAGGGGGATTGGACCATTTTCCTGTATGGCAATGCAATAATAATAGAGAGGACTATACGAGGGAGGAAATGAAAAATGAGAGCAGATGGAGACAGCACATCATAATAATGAAGCTGCATGGAACTATGTGTGTCCGAGTGTTAATGACCACCGTTGAATAATCCAGTCTTCTGAGTGCTTCTCGAATACATCGGAAGATGTTTGGACGGTCGTGACCGGCAGTGCATTCTATGTCAAAGAAACTTGGATAACAGAACACCATCGTTTACATGAAAGGTTGCAATATGATGTAGAAGATTTATACAGGTTGACCCTGAGATTAGTCGTATTAACGATGGTTGAAAGGATTTCGTTGGAATAAGCCGGAAAACTCGTAAGTTTTATGTCAGTACGAACTTCCTTCTCAAACTCCCGCATGTAAGGGAGAATAATTCCAGTTTTCACAGATAGTCCTCGTACGATAATGAAAACGGATACTTATCATTTTAATAGCAGCCTTCTGGATGGCATCCAGAGCCGTTGTCATTTTTCCAGTACGGGGAATGTCTCAGTGTCGCTTCCAAGTAGTGACCTACCGTTATGCTATGAATGCGCAAGAAAGTGGTGTTTAAGAAAACCCCGAGAATATTGTTGAATATTGTCAGCCCGAAACTGGATATTTTTACGGGCAGCATAAATTTAGCACTGGGTGAAAGGACCGATGCGATAACTACGGATAAGTTGCGCTGTTTATACTCAGTAGCTAAGCGAAGCCCGCCTACGTAATATTTCACACTTAAATGAGGGTGAAAGACAACACCCTACCACTCGTCAAGAATCTTGCAGAGGCACGTATTCATGTATTCAAATAATCGGAGAAATATGCAAGGAGGAACACTGGGGTGTACTCGGCCACGAGATGGTGGTTTCGGTGCATGAACATGGCCGTGGCAACTGTGACGTTCATGTGTCATTGTTATGTGCAAGTGAGTGTGTTTGTTTGCATTGGGTAGAAGCATATGCCACGTGTGTTAATTCTCTGAAAAAATCATCCTTGCACTGTCCCCGTTCCTAGCTCACAACAGCTTGCGTCATGACGACAGGTGTCCATAATGTGACTTGAGCGTGTTAACAGGCCTTTGATTTTTCATGGACCATAGATGCAGAGCATTTGATCTCCTTGTACGCTTTTCACTTTTGCAGCTTTGCCTTAAACGCGGTAAGGGTTTGTATTAGCAGGATACAATGTAGCAGGTGAGTTACGCCTAGGAAGTCGTCGACGTAGACCCACAAAAAGAAGGTACTCAGTACATGGCATTATGACACGTCGGTTGTGACGTTGAATATTCGGATGGTTTGCCACTGACTTTATCTATGTATGTGCGACATAACAGATATCGTTAAAGACACGACCAAACGTCACTGAATAAGTCCAGATTATCCAACTTGGCTAGCATGATACTGCGGTCGGCTTCATCAAACGCTTTTGTGGTATCAAACAGCATATCATCCACTGAGAGACGTGCTTCACTGACTTGTGGATTGGTTGTGCATGAGTGACTACTTTTGGAGCCGTGCTGCCCAGATGCATACAGTTAGCGGTTACTTGGGTGATCGTTCACAATGTCACCTGTTATACACTCCGCTACTTTTGGTATGCTTGGTAATATAGCGATCGGCCTAAAGTTACTGGCGTTCGTTCTGTCTCCGCTCTTCTAGACGGGAGAGATGGTGTGACGCTTCCAAATAGTTAGAATATAACCAGCGGATGCCTGTCCGTGTCATAGTTTTCCAGACCGTCTTGTTCAACGCCAAATAATCTCAGCATCCAAAATCAGTGTTATAATGTGAATAACATCATGGTGTCGTAGCTTCTAACCACCAGGATTTTGCTTACCTGATCCCAGTTGTTCATGCAACAGCTGCTGTGTAATACGGCCATCATCCACTTGAGGGACGCGACCTAGCCGACGGAGCTGGGTTAACATCAGCATTGCTTTCTTCCCGTTCATATCTACTCGCCGCAGTACCTCAGCGTACAATCCATGTCGGACCACCAAATAGCCAATATGCGTCTTTGGCACTGCAAACGGAAACGGCTCACATAGCGCGCGCTTTATTGACACTATGTCCACGTTTCACTGCCACGCAGAAGTATGGACAGCACTATTGAGCAGTAGACAAACAGCTTAGTACCCGGCTTCAGGCTGTGATTATCCCAAATACGTCCTTCCAGACGTCCGAACGCAACACTAGCCTTTGCCACACAGACTCTCAGCTTGCGGTCTATGGACAGATCTGAGCACAACCCACGTAGCAGAAATCTGGCCAGCTGTAGACATTATCTCCATTGAGGCGAATTTCAGGAGCAAGTGCAAATACAGCACATGCATCCGGGGGAGGTTAAGGTCAAGATAATGTCTGTTATGTCCGATCGAACGCAAGTGAGCCACACAGTTGATCAATCATACTGTTCTGACCTTCAAGCGGTCGATGACACGTGCGGGCAGTGGCTGCCCGTGCTGTTTGGACTGACAGTTTTCCGTAACGTATCATGAATCGGTTGTTCTGATAAAGCATACTTACTACTGGTATTTTCCGTCGTTCTTGAACACAAAAATTAGCAATGCTGGATCAAACATACATTGTGTCAAATTCACTTCAAACCCGGGATTTACTTTGGACCGATCCTATCATGTCAACTTCGGTTGAAAAATGGATGACATGGAAATCTACGTTCATCGGTTAAGTAGAAAAGTTGTCAGTTTTCAACTGTGAGATCAAGCTGACTGAGGATCACAAGTTGAAGTTACTGAGATTGGGAGTGGGGGACGAAGGTAGACGGTTGTTCGATGCCCTAAACCTAAAATCGAAACTTATGTTTTCGGATGCGCCAGCTGATCTGGATAAAAATTGGGGATAACGGATGAATACTTACACTTCACCGTTCAAAGTTTCGTCGTTACGTCAAGCAGCAGGAGAAGATTTAAACGGATTTATTTCTAGATTGTTTTGTTTAGTCCGCCAATGTGAGTACGGTACGGTGCCGCAGAAGAAAATTGAGGAAGTTATCTGGTATAACAGTTGATTTTTGGCGTCCGTGACTCAAGGATTCGAGAGACATTTTTGGTCGAGAATCCAGCGAAACTTACATGCTTGCGATCCGGCAAGGGCCAGGTCCAGATAGATGATCAAAATAAATTGTTTTACACGATGTCCCAATCCGCGGCGATTTTTTGTATGAAAGAAACTACGGGTTTCTGTCTGAATTATCCGAAACATACGGCGTGCTGCTGGTGCGGAACTCCAAAAAACAAGGCCAATTACAAAACGCCCCGCAATAAACGCTACTTGCAGATTATGTAATAAGCCCGGTCATTTTGCACGAGCATATCGCTCCAAACCACTTGCTGCTGTCACGGAAACGCCGGAAGATGTGGAGCTGAAGGAATGTTCGGAAAGTGAACATATTTTTCCAGTCCGTGGTAAAAAACAGCAACCTTCATGGAAAGTCTATGAAACTCCTCTTCCAATCGTTGACGTATGTACTATGTTTTTTGAAGTTGGAGATAGAACAGTTTCGCTGCACATGGAAATGGATTCAGCCTCATCACTTCCATTATTCGTCATACTTCACATGATTGTCTTACGTTCTTCCGTTAACCACGTAATTTTGCGTTTCATTTTCGATTCCACGATTGAATCTAACGCAAGACACCATTCAAAAACGTCCGGACGATCAAAATCCCGTACCGGCTGGACGATTCGCGAGGTCTGCGAAATTCCATCGATTCTGATGAAATGACGAAGTCCAGCCCATAAGACCGTTCATCTCTCGGCAAAGTATAAGCCCTGAAATTTCCCTTACCTCGACGAAATTTTCTACATATTTTTCCGGAACTGTCTACGTCAAATAATGGAGAAATACCCCGAGCGTTCATTTTCTCCATTCGTAAATATCCTATTTCTGACATGACCTTGACCACCAGGTCAGCGTTTACCTTGTAAAGCGAGAACTGAGGTAACTATTCAATATTTTTTATTGAACTTTGAAGATTTTGATAAATATTTTTTCAGAAGAATGTGCCCCAAATGCATCTTAATAAACTGGAATTTTTCTCTCTTATTATGTCTGATTTGTTACCTTATTCACGTAATAGATGTATTGTACAATTATTAATTATGTGTATGGTATGCATTTATGCGTATGGCGTTACACTGTGTACACTGATCACGCTCATCTGAGCGCGTTTCCTACAGATGTGTTGAGAAATGTACCACTGTTAAAATTGTACTCCTGGATTTGCATACAAGGTACCTAATGTCTACCAATATCACCTTCTTCTTATACTTTTGGAAGTCATTCTAGCAACCCTGTACCGATTAAAGGATTTGTTCCATTGTCCGTGTTTCTTAACAATACGTCCAAAAACGAAGTAGCAGCTTAAATTTCCTCTACGATTACCGACCCACTTTTGGGAAGGAACGCTATGGTCGCCCTCAGAATTGGTCCTATCATTCACAAGACGATTATAGCAAACATTAACGTTTCGGATTTGAAATTGATGTATCCCAAACTGTTTCTTGATGGAGTTGAAAGAATTCCAGTTCGTATGCACCGTATAAGTTTGGGACCTAACGTTGTATCATTGGCAACTGCTCAACCTCGTCCTGGGCCATTAGCCAAGCCTGGGTTGACTTTGGATGCCTTGAATAAAATGCTTCAACATGAGTTGATTGAGAAAACTCAATGCTCGGCATGGGTTCATCCACTCGTGGCAGTTCTCAAGAAAGACGGAGCAGTGAGCGTTTTTACAGATTTAGGTGCCATGAACAGATACATTTTTGTGGAGAAGTTTCCCTTGCCCACGGCAGACAAACTTACTGTTAAAATGTCGGGTGCAAAGTTCTTTTCCAAATTGAAGATCAACCAAGCCTAATATCACATGTCACTTCTATCAGAATCACGACCACTTACGGCATTTTTCACACAGAATGATTTACATCAGTACAGTGTCCTTTCTATGGGACTGAGCAGTGACCCTGCAAAATGGCAAGAGTTCATGACACTTTCATTTTCGATCTCATGGAATGTGTGGTATACATGGACGATATTTGTGTTTTCGGTGAATCCGCAGGTGAACATGATGCAAACTTACACGCTCCTCTCAGTCGTTAAAATCTTCGGTTGAATCTGACAAAGTGCCAACTCGCTGTACAAGAAATTGAGTACCTAAGCCACGTCGTATTGAACGCAGGTGTAAAGCCATGTACTAGAAATACATTTGCAATTCTGAACAGTCCTAAACCACGAACAAGTGACGAGGTGGGACGATTTTTAGGTCTCTGTACTTATTACCTCCAACGTTTTCGTAATCTTGCCGCGATCTCGAAACCACTGTTTGGAACACTCGAGAAAACCGCTGATTTCGTTTGAGGCAAAGAACAAAAGGCGGCTTACCGGACTATTCGCAATTTGGTTGCTTCGACACCCGTAATTGCTATAGTCGACGGGAGAAGTCCTACGTTTGTTTCCACTGATGAACCTAATGTTGGTTTAGGTGCTGTTCTTTTGCAGCTCCAAAAAAATTTAAAGGGTGATGGCGTACGCCTCAAAAACATTATCACCCACTGAAATGAATCACTCCGCTGGAGAGAAAGAAGCCCTAGCTTGTGTGCATGTGCATGCGAAAAGTAGCATCTGTGTTTAATTGCTCGTGGCTCTATAGTAGAAATTGATCACGCTTCCATTACGTCGTTACTCTGTCGGGGAATGAAGGTCAAAAGCCCATATGCATTAACTGATGGTACACTCGCCTACCCACGATTTCCAGATGCAGCATGTTTCCGGTGCCCATAATCAAGCAGCAGATGCGCTATCAAGTTCACCTGTTGCCAATCAGAAGAAAACTGAAGACATCGATGACCACGGAATGATCTCATGTTTGAGCGACAGATGTACAGGAACGATATCTTTGAAACGTATCCATAAACGTACTGTAAATGATTCATTACTTACAGAAGTTCAGCAGCATGTAATAAACGCCTGACCCGATCGCAAGCTTCTGAAGACAGAACTGATTCCTGATAATAATACACGAGACGAATTGACTGTTGTTAACAAGTGTCTGTTACGTAGGGCCCGCTTCGTTATACCCGCATCTCTCATTGTACTTGGAAGTGGTCATGAAGGACACCCCGGTATTGAGACAGCCAAGGCACGACGTCATGAATACCACTGGTGGCCGCGTATGAAGTCGAGCTTGTAAATCGCTGTTAAGGACTGTGCGGCTTGCCAGTTTTGTGATAAGAGTTCAAAATCTATCGGTGCTCCTATACGGCCCATCGAATACCCAATGCAATCTTGGGTGAAGTTGACATTAGACATAATGGACCCGTTTGAAAACGTTCCACAAAACAAAAAGAATGTTCTTGTGACTACTTGCTTTTATACAAAATGGCCGGAGGCTCATTTATGTGGAAAGATAACAACGGCTGTCTTTAGTAACTGGTTACAACACTTGTTCGCTCGATTCGGCTTACTGGAGGAGATCATAACTGTTAGCGGGCCGCAGTTTTGCAGCTACGAAGTCAGTCGGTTTTTGATTCATCATGATATCCGTCATATGCAAGCCGCTCCATACAACCTTTTGGCTAATGAAATGGTGGAACGCCTGAATCGGACGTTGAAGGTAACGAGACAATCAGCTTGACTGGAAGGTGTATCTTAGGATTCAGCGTTCCCGACATAACTGGCAGCGTACAGAACCACACCACATACTACTCCAAGTGTGACACCAGCGAAATCAATTTTTGGTAGAAAGATGCAAACAACACTTAATGCGGCGCACATACAAAGATCGGTGATGAATCAAGAAGAATTAGAAAGCAGAAGAAGATACCAAGAGAGCTACAAAAAGGCAGGAAATCAATGTACAATTGGCACTTGCGTGTATACAGTGCTTGCATGCTGATCGGTTGTAGCGGCTACTTCATTCCACTTTACGAAATGTTCGGTCTATGATGGATTGGCTTCCGGACTTGGTTACTGGGAAGGGGTCCATCACATCCACCGACCGTAATTCCTCAATTTCGCTGACCGGGATTGGCTGTGTGAGATACTGTCTGGAGGTGAGTAGTGCTCTTCAGCAGATGGCATTGCTGGCACGTCCGCATATAACTGTTAACATCATTACCAATTCTCGGCCAGTATGTCCTTTACTTCAGCATTTCGTAAGTCTGCTATCATCCCGTACGGGTCAGTTGATGATATTCCTTCAAAATTATCGCTCTAAACCCCGTCAGTATAGCCGACACGTTTAGTCTCTTTCACAGTAGGCGCGTTAAAATTTCGGCACTATTCAACCGCAAGTCCGACCAGTGCATTCTGAAAGCTTTCAGCTATGGGGTTCCCTCGTCTTCTGGCGACTGTGTGCCCAACAGAAATTGGCCAGTCACCCCCCGAATCGCTGCACCCATCCTCTGTGCTACTTGTAACTTTCCAGGATCGTCCTGCAGTTTAATATTATTAACTCCAGTCATGTCCTTGTAAACTACCTCCAAGTGTTGAGCTTTGAAAAGCAAAACGGGAACATACTTCCCTTTTCCAGCTGCATGGCGAATTGTGAAGTAAAACTCTTATAGTCATAACGCCCAACGAGCCCGCTTTCCTCGATGGTCCTTCGCCCATTTAATCCACTCCAACAGTTTGTGGTCGGTCTCCATATGGATACGTTGGCCGAACAAGTACGGCCTCCATTTTCCCAAGGTGCATACGATCGTCAAACACTTCTACGTCAGTGAGTGGTTTCCTGCAGCAGGAGTTAATACTCGACTGACATATTCCACCACACCGACTTCCTGCTTCATTACAGTTCCGATTCCGACGTCGTCCGCATCCGTTACGACAACGAAGCTCTGCCCAGTCACTGGCAATTTAAGGGTCAGCTTCCATCTCTTTATCGATTGCTGGGCCTCGATATAGGCCTGATTGGCATTTACTGTCCACTGAACTCGACAATTCTTCTTCAGAGTTTCGTGGACTGAACTGACGGGTTCACTGAAGCTTTTGATGAAACGGCTGTAGAACCCGACGCGACCGAGAAACTGTCGCAACGTCCCCTTTGATGTTGGCACCGCAGTCGCCTCGATCACTAGCAGTTTCCCGGGCGATGAGTGTGCCTCGCCGTGATTGATCTTGCTGCCGAGTATTACTATCATTTGTCTCCCCAGTTGGAACTTTGGACTATTGATCCGTAGGTCGGCTTGTTCAGTCATCTGAAATTTATCTGAAACGTGTACTGTATGTCGTTTTATTCGTGGTGTAGATGACGATGTCGTTTACAAAGACAATAATATCGCTCAGTTCTTCCAGCGCCTCCAGAATCAGTCGTCTGCAAATGAAAAGGGCTCCTGAGAGTACAAACAGCTGACGTTTGAAGCGGCATTGCTTTTCTCTTACCGTGAAGGCTGTTTTATCCCGGTTCGATTGCTTGACTGGAATCTACCAAAGTCCGGACCGCACGTTTAAAACTGTAAATATCTTGGCACTCTATAACCTGTCGAAAATCTTTGCCACCGCTGGGAATTTTACGACTGAATTGATCGTAATCTCGTCGAGCTGTCTGAAGTCGACACAAAATCGAAAGTTACCACTGGACTTTCTCACCAACAAAACGGTTGAATTGAACGTGCCACCAGCTTCCTCAATGAATTCCTTCTTCAGTATGTCCTTCACTTACCGTTCAACTTCCAGCTTCAGGTGTATTGGAGATTGTCTGGGGCCGTCTGGTCAAAATCTGTCTGAATGGATAGAGATGTTGTGTTTAATCCGGTCACAAGAGCTATTCTGTTCCTGATCCGTGGTGAACAGTTCCGAACTTGCGTTTCGCTTTATTCAGCAATCAATTGTCACAGGTTGGCATTGCTCTGTGTGCGTTCGCTCCAATTTGTCCAAGTTCGGGTTCGTGTTTTCCCATCAGTGCAACCATATCATACTTTGTTAAGAGCTTGTCATTCTTCGAGTTAATCATGGTCTCAGTGCGGTCAGAAAAAATTGCTCTCAATACGGTCTGACTTGCGTCGAGGAAAAAGACGAAAGATGGTTTGACTACGTGACCATTGATTCGGGTACCATATTCCACCAGGCCGTTAACTTTGAGAATACCCCCCCCCCGGCTGTTCAACCGACCATCACACACGGCTGAGCAATCCTTCCTGGCCTCGGTCCAGTCAAATGATTCGCGACCCCCATGTCAATTAAATAGCACTCCGAGCGACCATAGATTTTTAGCTTAGCCTCAGTTGCTGTCTTATCAATTGCCCCAATTACAGGATCTCTCTTCCGAGACAAAAGACAATCAGTGGAACGTTTATTTAAGTACGGCTTTTTCTTGCCAAGGTGGCAAAATCTTCTTCAGTGTCCACGCCTTCCGCATCGAAATCGGAGTTCCCTAGGGTTATCCCTCCTACATACTTTCAAAGCCGCCACTTCCTGAGTCAACTTTTCCACCGCGTTTCGAAAGTTATTCAGCTGTTTACAACGATGTCTGCAAAGACACGGCATAAAAAAGAGTGTCGTCCTCTGGTCCAAGCTGGATGCACTTGAACCGCCGCATTGCCTCCTGGCAATAGGTTGGGTTGCCGAATCCTAAGGTCAACGCCTCCTTCGCGGCGGCCCACCCCAGCTCCGCAGGGCCCCTTCACGCCGCCTCCAGGTCCGCCCTCGCCTTGCCCCTTAGAAGCACCCACATGGCCGCCAGTTTAATCGGGTCGGTCCTGACTCCCACCGTCCCCACCACGTTCTCGAAGTCCTCCAGGAAGCTCCGAATGTCCCCATCCCAAAACGGCTGCGGCTAGAGGAACTTCATCCTTGCATCTTGGTCACGGTACCGATTACTGTGAGACAAAAACGCGGATGGCGTAAGGGTTATTTGTTCAGAAAAGCAACGCATATGCCATGCTTTTCAACATGACAACAACCATAAACACTCATATGCGTATGGTACTGGTCCCAGAACGCCACGGTTACCACAAACGCCAATGCTCGGTTTCTATACGTAACAAGAAACATTCCATGCGATGCTGTGCTTCAATGCTTCTTCTTGTATTTCTTCTGCGGCAACTTCAATGTCAAAATCTTTGCTTTGGACTTACTGCCGAAAAGCAGTGGTGTGAGTAGAAAAATATGATCGCTGCTCCTCACTACACTATGATACGCACCGAAAATCGCCTCAAACGAATCATAGAACCCCCATGTTGTCGGCGATCGGTGTGTCCTCATACCTGCTCATCTTACCACCTCTAAGAATTGTCCTTGTTTCCGCGAACACGTTTGGCCAGTTGACAGCGCGTACTCCGGAATGTCAACCTGTTGTCTTCATTGTCCGGATCCATTGTAGAGGCGGTTAATGCCGTATTTTTCTCTCGCATCAAGCTGGAAATAGCCGCGTTGTCTTCGTTGAACCAGTCCGGACGTTTCTGGAGTTTGATACCGATTGTTTTGGTTTTTGGTGACGTGACCTGTTTCTTGAGGTGCTGCCACATATCCTCAGGGATGGTGAACACATGAGCGTCTTGTAGACGAGCGGAAACAACACACTGGCAAGCAGACCTCAGCTTACAGCTCTCCAGTCGTGTAACATCCAGTTCCTGCGGAGGTCCGTATGGCCTACAATAAACAGGATCGCACACATGGATAAACGACTTGGTAGTGGTTGGTGCTGCATTCGGTGCCGCACATCGCTCGCGTGATACGCGCTTCAAGAATGTCGCACTGTTGCACAACCACGTAATCAAGCAAATGGTGATGGCCGTTTCGTGGATGTGCCCACGTAGTGAGGTCGCCACCTCTAGATGGAACCGGGTGTTAGTGGTAGCCACCTCGTGAGGAGCACACAGGTGGTGCAGACGATCACCTTTCCTGTTGGCTGAACCAATGTCCTGGGGTCCGAGGACTCCCGGTCAAGCTACCAAGTCGCACCCAATTCGAGCGTTCGAATCCCCCAAGACAAACAGGTACCAACCGGATTGTGGCGGACAGCTGACCATAGAACTGGTCCTTTGTATCATCAGTGTAACACATACTTGAACCATAAACACTAACAAATGTAGCACACTTACCTCCATCGAGTCGCATAGACAGCATTCGAGGGCGGATGCCGTGCGGTTTGCCGATCATCGAGACATTGATGCAATCAGCAACTGCGAATCAGACACCATGCTCCCGAGAACCGTCTGTCGGGCAACCTATCAAGTAAGAGGTATACCCGGAAATGCTTCCTGCAACTTGCTTTGGTCGGCAATCCTTATCTCACTCAAAACTGCTACGTCGATTCTATGGTGAAGCAGTCTCACCGCGACCAGCGCAGTGCGCCGTTCTGGTCGTCCGCTAGGGCTGCATCAACCCAGCAGCGTGCGCACATTCCATGCTCCAACAAAGAGCGTCTTGCGCCCTCGGGCCTGTTTCAGGTTGCTCCTCGGGCTACTGAAACTTGAGTGAGTATTATCTGCTCGGGGATTAATATTGGTGGGACAGTATGATGGTGAGTGATTGGCAGTAGAATATTTCCGCCTATCCACCCTGCCATGTGCAATAGATAGGGCGACCCGGTTTATCCTGCGCGACGGCCAATGCAGTATGGTTTTAGGTTTAGGTTGTATATTCATGGGTTTTATGGGCTTAGGATACGACCAGGATGCCCAGACTTAGACAGGAGAGCGCTTAGGGCCCTCAACCAAAGCCTTTGGCTCAAAAGCCTGTACCGCAAGGCAGCGGGTGACACACACGCGGCAGAATCAACCATCCAGTACAGGCTTGACAGTCACAACCCAAGACATTCGGTACATTCCCATAGAGATAATACTGCACAGACGAACCAATCATATACAGAGAATCAGACCAGGAAAAAAATAAGATGGCAAACCGAACCAAAACGCAACAGACTGACATCACCCAAAACGAACACCTCACAACGGACGCATCTGCTTTTTGTCTGGCTGCTTCCATTTGGCCATTCTGACAGGGTTGAGCCTGCAACGACCGAGGTCGCAGTCAGCACAGCCCTCCGGATCAAACAGCACACAAGCCTGACCACCACGCCAAGGTAACAGGAATGACATACACATATGTACACATACATACATGTGTACATATCTCACTGACATACGTATGTAACGGATACCAGCTGAATAATGTCGGTTTTCATTCTAAGTTTTCTGCCACCTTCACGGTCTCGCGCGTTGCGAACCCACTTCCTGTCCTCCTGTTCCACTTCTTTCTCTGCCGCTCCGGTGAAACGTTAAAATTATCCAAAAGGAACCAACCAACAAGCCACCAGTGGAGCACTGGCTTTACTCAACCCTCCTCAATTCAATATCCTACGAGTCGCTCATGCTTACCCCCTGCGATTTGCAAGGGAAAAAATAAGCATGTAAACCCGCACCCCCACCCAGGGAAACAAAGGATGTATCTATTACCAACCCCTAATCTTCGGCCTTTCCCTAACAATAGCAATTTCTCGCGTTATACACCTTTTAAGGCAAGACTTTACCAGAACCCGACTATTTCCACCAGAGTTGATTATCCCACGCTTAACGCCCCTTGTGATACGAACAGCCCCCACAATATTGATACTCGCCTAAATGCAACCCGTGGTCCCTTCGCTGACAAAGTTCATGTAGACATGACCAACCCATTTCAACCTTACCCTTTTTTATTGCGTCACACACCGTTCAAACCTCCCCTGCCCAGTCCGCCTCCCGTATCCCCACTGCCCCACCATACCTTACTGATAATTTTCCAAAATTTTCTGTCATGGACTCAGACGCAAGTGACATTCCATTAATCAACGATGCACTCATCATAACCGCATCTGATCGAGCGACGTCACCAG
>JTDE01008469.1:5071-16652 GCA_014338405.1 Paragonimus skrjabini miyazakii | reverse complement strand
TGGAGGAGGTATAGTCCTCAGCACAACGGCCACAATTGCAGATTGGATCCCCGTTAATGGTGAACACTGTACCGTCCGCCTGGAAGACCCTACTAAGGCCGAACTTCCAGAAAGCTTTTCATTGTGGCCGGTTATGCTTCAGCTGACGGTGTCAAGGACGTCTTCTACTAGGATCTAGTCACAATTCTTCCGTCAATATATGGTCTTAATATAGTAAATCTGGCCGGAGATATCAACGCCTTGGCGAGGCTGAGTCATGTTTAGCGGACAGAACTGGGAAGACAGCACATCGTTCGGATAGTGGTGAGCGGTCGTTGCAACTGTGCGCTAAGCATAAGCTACTTTAAGCCAGAACTAGTCTTAAACAATGTGCGCGTCATTTCTGTGACGGGTGCCTCCTTCTCCGAACCAGACTTGGTCTCATATAGACCGCATAGCTGTTAGCTATAGGTGGCGGAGTTTTATTCAGGATTGTCTTTCTTATTGGAGCACATACTTCGATTCAGATCATGCGTTGATACGTTGCCGCCTTGTTCTTACTCTTGCAGGACAACCACCTAACGACAACGGCTGGCTGTTGAAAAACTGGCTACGCCGTCTGTAAAATATAAGTACCAAGCTAGCCTAAGAAACAGACTTAGGGGTTCTCACTCCTAACTGCTAGATCCAAATCTCACAGGTCATTCATGAAACGGGTACTAAAGAATGTGATACAGATGTTCATGGGTTAAACAAACATCGGATCTCAGAGAAACCCATGGAGTTGTTAGATGCCAGACGGGAAATTTCTCCTGGCAGTCCATATAACAAATTTACGATATCCATAGGAAGCTGAAGCGTAGGTTGATCGCCGAATGTAAGGCTTAGCTAACGGAGAAAGTTGACCAAATGAAAAACGGCTCTGCCTGAGGGAACACTGGCAAACTCTTCAGGCTTTGTCGTGCCACTGGTCCAAGGCGATTGCCTGTCAGTGAGGCAGACGGCACATTCATACCCACCATCATGCTGACAGTCAACTTGGCCGGCTTCCCGGTTACACTGTCACCGCTACAAACTTTCAAAGTAGTACCTTAGTCAATAGGTTTAGAAGCGCCCATTAAAACTGGGGTCCACAATTGCATTTTGACTCTCAAATGAAATAGGGCTGCTGTCCGAGGCAGTCTCGAGAAATCCCCTTCCAAAGAAATGAGAGGCGTTAGAAGAGGCATAGACTCAGTTGTTTCAACCAGTGTGGACAGCGAGAAACACCCCCTCTGCACCCATAGTCAAGAAAGGGGCCCGGAGCTACTGTGAAAACCACGGGGAAATTAGCTTGACTTCAGTCATCACTAGTGTTCTGACATCCATCATACTTTGTCGACTCATTACAGCTAGAGAGGCAGACATTAGGGAAGAACAGTCAAGGTTTCGCCCTGAACAAGGATGCATTGGTCACATTTTTACTCTTCGTCAAATTCCGGAGTAGTTATGCGTACCGCTGGCCAACAATTGCCGCATTTCTGGACTAGAAAAGTGCGTTCGACTCAGTAGATCGATCTAAACCTTTAGAGTCGCTTAAACACCTGAACCTCTTACCTGGTGGAAGACTGAACGATACTGATTACACTAACAAGATTTTCGACCAGCACATATAACGCTAGATGCTATTTCGCACTCTGCTAAATACATCAGAATGCGTTTTGTAACCCCGAAGTTCAAACGGCTTCTGCAAAACTGCGAAGAGTTCCGTTACTGGAAGATATCTACTCGCATTTGGTCGGATGCCCGAAACTGTTGGACCCGCAAACATTCTGCTTCCACAGTTCACCACAAGAGTGCACCCGCATCACGAGCAGCCTAGCTACTGATGTCATCTTTCATGGCCTCTGTAACAATTTACGTGGCACTGACCGATGCTTATCCGCTATACGGGGATGCCGAAAACCATCCCCTCTCAGAGTTCTGTGCATTCATCAACACGGTATCTGATCAGCAGGACAATCTACAACCGGTTCTATCAGTGAAACCGCTACCGATTTGGTTGTTCGCAACGTCCTCCGTCCTCTACATATGAGTTGTGGAGATTTGTAGAGCCGATATTGTTCCGTAAACAAAACGACAGCTCACGGACGACTGCCTTTCATCAGAAGGCCACCAACTTACAGCTAGTCATCAACGGAGAGAATGCTAGTGAGTTGGGAATAGGCGGGCCAACCTTATATATACACATCAGCAGCAAACACTGGAGTCCTCTCTTGTTTCCCAGAAATGAGGAAACCATCCTCACACTAGTTTATCAACTGGCTGACCGAAGTCTACCCACTGGACCAGAAGGGGCCTTACGGCCTTACCGTTTTGGCTCCCTAGGATTTGCACTAGATACCGTGAGAGTGAATCAACGAGCAATCCGTGGACACATTAGTTTTCATCAACACAACAGGTTAGATCGGAAACAGAAAGCTCCATCGATATTCAATGACTCTTTTCGTCCTACCGCGTGATAGACAGCAGTCTGAAAGATGTATTTGAGAAATTCACCCAAATGCTACTTCAACGACCCAACGTTCTAGTTGCTAGGTTTCCATCATAAATACCTCAATCGAGCCGGCGGATCAACTTACATACTCGTGATAAGTGTAGAGAACTCATGAGCTCCTGTACAACGCGGTCATCCGGTCCATATTGATAAGTAACCAGAAAAGGGAAAGAATGATCCCGGACAACCTAGTCAGCATCATAATCAACAAGAACCTACTGAAATTACGGAATATTGAACGACCGAAGTAACACGTTTATACCGAAGAACCACGCCATTCCAACCACCTCGCAACGGAAGAAAACTGTGTGGATGTTACCGAAAGTATGACGCTCACTCACACAGAACATCAGACAAAAGATTTGGGCGGAAACTGGCTAATCGGATGCAGTATGATTCTCAACTGGAAAATCGATAGGGAATAACGGGCGTACGCACTCAAAAGCGAACCGAACCGACAGTCATGCAATTCCCATAACTAGTCCGAACAAATTATCAGCTGCCAACAAACTTACCTGTTCACGAGCTCAACTTTAGAAACTACCCTACATTCCTGTCTAGTAATACAAGTAGAATGCGACAAAACAAGAACGGACACATGCTGATTTGGCAAGCGCATAACATGGACATCACTTCAGCTAGTTGGGCTCCCATTCGCACTCCAGCCCTCCTGTGAAGGCCATCCCGGTGAGGTTTTCCGAGTACGTTTAACACGCGTCAGGCGGTACATTCCAGGAACAATGCATTCCGCTTTGAGATTCTAACTGGTCGACCTGACCTTCCTATACTGGTATGATATGAACACATGTGGAGGTAGTGGGTCACTGGAGCATTCGTGCAGACGTCGGACCTGAAGATAACGCTAGCCGTTCCGACGACCGAAGCAACTCCGGTATGGAACAAACCAGATCAAGCTATTTGGACATTGAAAATCAGAATTACCGTCAACGTTATGTGACGTCGGGCAGTCTATCCCCCTCCTGTGGATCAAACAAATCTAAGCAACAAAGCAGCCATGGGTCATTAAATATCTCCCGACTAGAACCTTCGACGGAAGCAACAACACAACGGGAGCAACTCGAGCCATACAACACTAAGGCGGAAACAATTGACTTAACTGAAATAGAGCATGCCACCGGATAGCAACAACAGTCAAGTGCTGCGCGTGATATAACGGTGACGTGACGCAAGCACACGTTCTGATAAACACCCGCCCGAGGAAAAAACACTCTCATCGTAGTCAACTAGTGTGTTTATGACCACGTAAAAAGTTCAAGGCTCAACCTTGAGAAACCAATTCATCACAACCACACATCGAGTAAGGATTACTCTGGAGATGATATAGTCGGATGTTTTGGTACCATCAACCAGGTGGCTTCGTGCCGAGAAGATAACAGCAGTGAGGATGGATACAGCACATAGAAGTCCCAACGCCACACAAGGGCTTACGACAATAATTTCAGGTTAACAGGGTTAGCAGTCGTACACTGCTTACAACGAGAATCTGGCCGTTAGCTGCACTGAGGGAACACGTTACGGGTTGAGTACCATGATCCACTAACTGCCGATGAAAAGTACTACACATACCCAGCTGCATCAGAAAACCCCACAAAGCTAGTGCGACCTACACGTCCTAAAATAAAAAATCGAAGCGCCACAAACAGATCAGTGGCACCACTAATGGCATAAACCACTGCTTCTACAGACAAAAGTTGGCAGTCATCCCAGAGACGCAAACCACCACCGCTGGCTAGTGTGCATGCGAAGACCCGCAACCACTTGGTTCGTAGCGAGTTGAGATGAACAGTAACGCCAGAAAGTGGCCCACAGTTCGTCAGAGCGAGTTAGCTGCATGAAAAAGGAGACTAAGTAAGCAAAGAACGAACCCACGATACATCGGTCTACAAAATCACACGAGAGAAAAAGGCGGACCAACGAAGCTGCCGCACGCGCTGACAGACGTTACGTCTTAAACGGAAGCAGCGCAACGCTCTCAGCAATTGACATGGACACGAAACATTTACAAACAGAACATAGGGGCCTTGGTGAACGATGTTTATTCATGTACAAGGCTAGGTAACCAGGCAAGGGAACGACATTACTGTAATTACAAATCCGATGCATTGCTCACATCGCAGTCGAGTTACCCAGCTTGAGTCGAAAGGGAACAAGGGATAAGCAGTCAAGGCTACACTAAAAGCCTCTGAGAACCCAGTACGGCGGAGCCTAGAGACAGAGCCGTGAAATGTTCGGTTCACTTCAAAGATGGAAAATCTCGATCACTGTAGATGACGGGCGGAGCAGAATGTTGCTCAGCACTGATACCCCGACCAGAACCTCGACCTCTGGTGTCGCCTCTGAAGCTACCTCTTGGACCCCGACTTCCTCTTGGTCTTCCGCCACCTCGGAAACTTGGGACACCTGATCCACGATCAAAGCCCCGGCCCCCAAAAGGACGGCTTCCTCTACCACGAATGCTTGGCCTGTCCATGAATGAAACGTCGATTTCGATTGACGGTCGCTCCTGTAAATAATGTGGCAACGTTATAGAACGGACCTACCTGAGAATCCTTCACAACCTCGACAATCTCTTCTTCCGAATGCTCACTGAGTTTGCGGTGAGCTACCATGTTGGCAAAAACATCACGTCCATCGTTCGCTTTGCGCGTCTCCTTAGACCCGAGCGAAATCGTAGGCTTAGTGCTTGAAATCATAGCTTTGTACTCCTCGAGAGTATACATTTTGGGCGCCTCTTCCACCTCCTCATTTGACTTTTCTTCTTTGTGCTCTACAGTTCCTCCGTCGTTAGTAATCCCATTTTCGAGCGGTTCCATATCGCCACACTCAACTGGATTACTATCCATCGCTTGCTCCATACTCATATTTTCAGGTGGGCCATAGTCGTCACGTCTAGAGCCGGGCTTCCCGCCACTAAAAAAAGGAAAACGGAGACTAGGATGCGCAAGACGTGATAACACTCAGGAAAAAAATTCCGCATCGCGTAGGACAGGGATAACAATTCATCATATTACAGTGGAGTAAAGTTACTCACATGCGATCACTTTCATTATAACGCTCGGATTCGCGGAAGTCCGTATACGCGGATCCTCTACCTCGACTGAATCCACCTCTTGGGCGTCCTCTACCACGTCCACGTGGTTCATATTGCGAGTCCCTGTGATGAATAACCATTAAGATTTCAAAGAGCATCTAACCTTTGTGGATTAGGCTCGCCAAACGAGTCAGATGGCAAATCACTGCCAGGTCTGGGACCAAAACCACGCCCCCTAAAGCCGCGGCTGAATCCACGAAATCCACCACGTCCACGTGCCACCTGCTGTACCGGAACTTGCGCGCTGTTATCCGGAATGACATCCTCTTTCGGCAAGTCTGTCACAGATGAGGATGCGTTGGGTGACTTGGGCGATTTCGGCAGACGTGCAGGCTTACCTGAAACAAAACTCGGACTAGTACATGATTTCAGCAGACCTTTGGTAGAACTCTCACCATCCTTCACATCGGCTTCTAAATGGATTTCAGGTTTAATATCGACATGAACAGTCGCCGATGCAGAGGATTTTTCCTTCTTGCTTCGTTCAGCACGTTGGTTGTGCAATTTCGACAACAGCAAATCAGGATCTTCGTTGTTCGAAGTGTCCAAAAGCAAAGAGAACCTATTCTTCACCTCCACACAATACTGGTTGACGTGCTCGACCGCCGCCATCACAAGGCACGAGAGGCGCTTGCCATTCGCGCGAACATCACAACGCCACGGAAATGGGTGAAGAGAAACAATATCAAATTAGAAGGGTTCTCTTTTGGACCTGATGAGTGTAAATATGGATAAGTCTCCAGGAGATAGATTCCAGGTGCAATTTTTTTTAATGCAGAAACGACACAGATACTAAACCGCGATGTTTGAATTTTGGTCACAATTACTATGTCTGTTGAATCCACTTAAACCTCACTTAAAAAGAAACGCACTCTAATTTGATTTGCTATTGAGGATTATATGACAATTTTACTGAGTATATTTTGGTTTCCACCAGGAAAAATTGGACCAACATCCTGATCCTGCTTAGTTTCCAAAATGGAATGTGTTACGGGTTCATTTTATGCTCAAGTAGAACCGAAAGGTTACGAGCATGCCTGGTGGTTGTTCGAACGGTCGCATGTAGTTGAAACCCAAGCAGCAGTTGGATATAGCCAGGGACACTACAGTAAACCTGGTTGCTACTCCTTAATCCGACTACAGACTAACCATGTGGTGTTCACACTTACGACACAGCTGTGACTACTGCTTTAATCACGCGATAAAAATACAATGGTTGAAAACGGGGGGAAGGTTGATAAAGCTGCATAAATCAGAAGTTGCTGGCCAGTTCCAGCGATGACAATAAACGAAGTGACATGGGAAGTGATAAGTAAATTTCTAGTGAGATCACCTTCCGTCTCTGTAACATCCTAAATTCCGTATGATGTGAGAGTTGCCTTACTAGTGCCACCGTGTCTGTTCACATTATCTTGTGAATGCAAATTTACTACAAATTACTAACATCAAAGTTATTATGTTGGGTAAGTATCACGGCTTCGCTCGTGGCTGTATAGTGAATCCACGCCATATTCACTACCGTAGGCTATATTCTTTAGGATAATGATTTTTTACTTATCACTGTTGGAATCGCCGCTCAGCCACTCCGATGCTTGTTTGAATTCCGAAGGTCGACTGGAGTTTCCGTAGTCCTTCGTCCCCTATGGCGGTTTTCATGCGGATGTGCTTGATGCTCTCTCTCTCACGTCCAACTTCCTAGCGCCTTTAATTTTTGCGTTGAAGTCCGCTTGTGAAGGGTGAGTGAAGCAACGAATAAAGTTTGTTTGCAAACTCGCTGTCCTCTAATTACGACTTCCGATTCGCGTTGACGTAAGGCAGGAGAAACTTTGGGCGTATGAATCAAAGAACTAGCGTCACGGTAGGTTACATCAGTTCAGTATCCAGGAAAAAGCAGCTTCAGACAGAAATTGTCTGGTTTCTTGCAGAAGTGAGCTTCTGAGCGTGCTCAGCGCCGCGAAGGTAATAAGAAGATACTCTTCACATCCATGGGTTATCATGAAGGCTACTAATCAAGGCTGAAGATTTCAAGCTATCACTGACATCTGTAAACAAGTTCACAACCACCACCGGCATACACAAGTCAATAGTGCTGTTCGTCTGTATGGTGCTTCGAAGCCGAAAAGAGTTGGAAGGGGCCATTTAGGCGCGAGAAGGGATTTTCCAAATTTTTCATGGAATGTTAAAATGCATATTGCGGGACAAAGAAATAGCGTTTATCAAGGATAATAGTTTTGTTTTCAGCGATTAATACACGGATTCGAGGCAGAGGCCCAAGGATCCCGGATCCAGTCGGTTTTTCTTATTCAGTGTCACGAGGGCGTCTGCTGATCTGAAAGGCATTCATGGAATACAGGGTGTAGCACCACTCTTGTGGATTACAGTAAATATCGTAAAACAAACTAAGATTACTCGCATGAAATGATTTTTGGAAAATGTGAGTCGAGTAATGTTTTAAAGCAGTCGCTAGAAGCGCTGCTGACGACCTCAGGAAGAAGACAGTTCTAGAAACCAACGACTCTGTATGAAAAATATTGCTGCCTAAGAAAGGTCCGAGGATGTAGCTCGAAAAGCTTCATGTTATGTCCTTGCCGACCGTCATCGTTCACTACAGTGAAGAACTGATCAACAAGGTCCACTGTAAATAGAAAGTGTATGAAAATTAAATCACCGCGTACTCGTCGAAATTCACTGGGTATAGATCAAGAATTTCAAGTCGAGACTCGTGCGCGACACTACTGATGCATGTGACTAGCTTGGTAGCCACGCGCTGGACACACCCAACGGCTAATACATCTTTCTTCAGACCGGTATACACGACCTGATTAGCATACTCGAGGAGCGGCCTCACGTAAACCCCGTACAGCGTTTGAAACGCTTTCTTGTCTATGCGGGGAAAAGTGCGCTTAATCATCCTAAGAGCGGCAAACCCTTTATCGCCACCATCTCGTGGTGATGCGCAAGAGATAAATTATACGACAACCAGATGCCCAGGTCTGCCTTCAGATCGATTTTCATGATATCTATTGTGCCGAACTCACTATGAACTACGAAGGCGTTACCAGATTCTCCACTGAGCGGCGTATATGCGCACTTATTGTCATTTAGTGGGAGACTCCATTCGTCCGACCAACGCTTAATCGCGTCAAGACCAATCTGCAGTGTGCTAGGATCAGTGGCATTCCAGATTTTTACGTCCTCGGCATATAAGACAGCATTGCTGGAAATACTATCTGGAAGGTCATTGATGTAGATCTGAAATATCAGAGGACCTAGCACTGACCCTTGAGGAACTCCCGTAAAAAGGAATTATGGAGATGAAATGTCTGACACGGATTTAACTCTAAACGTTCTGTTATCAAGGAAAGATACAATCCAGCGAAGTTCCTCTTCTTGAATACCATAGGCTTCCAGATTGTGCTTCAGGGAGCCGTCCGGGACACGGTCGAAAGCTTTGGCGAAGTCGAAGAAGATGGCAACTGAAACGAGGCCATTGTCTATGGCCTCCGTCAGACTATCCATGAAAATAAGCATAATAAGTATGCATGACCGGTTGGGAAAGAATCCATGCGGTGTAGAAGGAATAGGACGGTTTGATAAGAAGTGATTGAGGATGGCGTGCTCTATTAGGCGCTCCATTATCTTTCACGGAATGCTAGTAAGGCTGATTGGCCGATAGCTAGCCGAAGTGCGCCGGTCAACCGCTATTAATATGGGCGTGGCCGTCGCATCTTTTCATGCACTGGGGAGAATGCCAGGCGGCAATTGTGTCGTTCGCCGGTATGGTGTTTCAAGGCCGAAACGAGTTGGAAACGGCCATTTACGCGCGAAAAGAGATTTTTCAAATTTTTCATGGAATGTTAAAATGCATATTGCGGGACAAAGGTATAGTGTTTATCAAGGTTAGTAGTTTTGTTTTCAGCGATTAATACACGGGTTCGAGGCAGAGGCCCAAGGATCCCGGATCCAGTCGATTTTTCTTGTTCAGTGTATATTATGGGACAAATATATGTAGATTTCATCGAGTATGTTATTGATGTTGCAATGGAAAAAATCAGGTGTACCTAAAAATCGCCCATATTCTCACTTTTGTTGAAAAAAATGTCGCCATTTTTCTCGATATAAGCATAATGTTGGCTATCCTGATCGATATTAGGTTCCAAAAATGCTTCCATTGAAAGTTTCGTGGCGGAATACATCTTTCTATCTTGCAGAAACGCTCAATTTGCGCGGTTCTGGAGATATAGTAGAATTTGTAATTTTCGACCACGTTGTGTTCACATTGCATTGCACACGAAATATCATAGTAATTCCTAACGAAAACTTTGTCGCCATGGTTGTTGCTTGGTTACACATCAGAACTATATATTCAGTGTGTTTCCCTGACGGAATTTCCTATGGAAAACTGTCTACGTTATCACCTGTTTGCTTCTACCTACGGTGTAGTGTAAAAATGCGTAACACGTCCCACCCTATCATTAAAAATGTGCGTATTGTTTTGTTTGTTGCTGATTGATCATGCTTTGAGTTAGCTGGCCATGTGTACGCGAGCCTATGCTCACTTATCCGACGGATGATGACCAACTTTGATGCTCGTTATTTATCCGACGAAAACATTGATTCTCACTTCTGTCATTTCAGCTACAGCCATTCTATATTCGGAATGTGGATGCTTATGATTCCGGTGACTGTTTGTCTATGTTTACACCGGCGACAGATTTCACTGACGGCTGCCAGTGCGTTGTGTCAGTTCTTGCTAGAACTGACGGATATCTTTATAACTCAACCTGAACGCTCCTTATACAATTTCATTTTGATTTCTGCAGTGTTCATCTCTAAATCGTTGTTGAAAGCTTAAGTCAACTGGACGGAGCAACTACTAGCGTGAATATATGCGGCATACTTAGGCGTTGATCATAGCTTAAGTAAGAAATATCACGGTAATTCCTATTGAGCCCTCTCACAATCCAACCTATACCTCTGACATCGTCAGAGGGAACGCTTCTCTGCGATACTTCCCAGGGCACACTTCACCCTATAGTGCCCGCATCCCTCCGTCGCACAGTGTTCGATACACTGCACAATCTGTCTCATCCTGGCATACGCGTTTCGGTTAAACTTGTCACTGAACGTTTCGTATGGCCTAAGGTAAACCATGATGTCCGCTATTGGAGCCGTTCTTGCCTCCAATGCCAGCGTTCCAAAGTCCACCGTCATAGAACGAGCCCCCTTGGTAATTTTCCTTTACCAGACGCACGTTTTCACCACGTGCACGTCGGTCTGGTGGGCCCCCTAGCACCCTCAAATGGCTCTATTTATCTGTTGACGTGTGTTGCCCGCTTCACCAAATGGCCCGCAGCCACACCGCTACCTAACTGCTCGTCAGAAACGGTAGCCATCGCCTTCCTGGAACGTTGGGTGACAATCCGGTTGTCCAGCAGTGGTGACCACAGATTATGGATCACACTTTGAAGAACATTTCGCAGCCCTCTTAAATACGCTAGGATGTAAGCGCAATCGCTTTACGGCTCATTACCCAGCAGCAAATGGGATGGTTGAACGTCTCCATCGTCAACTGAAAGCCGCCTTTAGTGTCCATGCCAATCCTTCTTGGAAAGAGGCATTCCCGCTAATACTGTTAGGACTGCGGAACACAGTTAAAAAGGACTTAAACGCTGCAGCAGCGGAACTTGTCTTCGGCTGAACACTTAGGTTATCAGGTGAACTCATCTCACCTGCACTTTCAGCACCGTACGATTACGGCAGCTACACAGCTCGTTCAGCGCACTACATGCGAAAACTACGCCCGGTGAAGCCTAGGGAACAATCAACAGCTGTACATGTGCATGCTAAACTTTCTTCGTGCACACATGTTTTCCTTCATACTGATGACCTTCGCCAACCACTGCAACCCCCATACACCGGCCCCTATCGTGTGCTCGTAAGAGATACGAAAA
>JTDE01008468.1:20359-30631 GCA_014338405.1 Paragonimus skrjabini miyazakii | reverse complement strand
ATTGCCGGAGCAGAATGAATGCCGAACGGCAAGCGGTTATACTGGAATAATCCCATCTCCGTCGCCAAATGTTATAACCTAGAACACACGTCAACTGCGAGCTCTGACACGTAGTCAGCCCAGAGTAGAATAAGAACACGTGACGACAATAGCGCGTAGCTTTATCGAACACAAGAGAATGGAACATACTAACGATGAGGCATAGATAAGACAAACAGTCAACCAATCGATTGTATGAGTAACATGATTGGATCGTTCGGGGCCAGGGTGAGAGAGAGAGGGACACACACGCGTGCACAGGTAGACATGTAACGCGCGGACAACGGCAGGCGCGGATGCCACAATAAACATGGTTGTTTATAGCACTTACGTTTAATTCATTCGTTTTTCTTCTATTCTTCGTTCAGTTGAGTACCAGCACGAACTTCTGATACATTATTGTTTTTTATTATTATGATGACCTTGTAATGGCCTACAAAACGATCTGCTCATTTCACACTTAGTTGCACTGATGAGGTTACCCAGTATGATGGCGAAACATTCCTGATCATTCCGTTGGGTTGGAGAACGGTCAGACGCCGGCAATCTGTTTGAAGTGCTTACCAATTATGCATACGTAGTTTAGTCGATACACGTCACACGAATGGTTCTGACTTCTAAAATTAGGTTGAAACGGAGTGCAGTCGGCGATCGGTGAATGTCAGCCTTGAGCAAATCATGGTTGCTATGTTGCTGTTAAGCTCAAACACCTGTCTTCCAGTCAAACATTTTCTTCCTTATAACTATTTTTTCGTCGCAGCAGTGCTTAACTCTATTCTCTGTGTCAGCACAACAGGAATAAGGTTGGTCACACATCAACATGTGTATGGACTGACCCATTACCGTTTTGTCTTGTGGGAATGTATTGAGAGAACCGTATGTTTATTGTCGTCTAGTTAACATCGGAAACGCTTCAACACGCTGTCGGTTATATGACTGCGAACTAGCTTTCCTGTGACTTACACATCATTTTCTGTTCTCCCTATTTCGCGTCACGAGGTGAACTGACCAATTTGCAAGTGTGTAAGATTTCGTTGTTCCAGCAGCTAAATTTGAACATACAATGAACCATCAAACAAGATCTGGAAGTATTGTCACATGGTGTTTGATCAGGTGAAGCAAGAGTTGACGAACAGTCTTAGCGGTTGTACGCGATTATTTTGGGCGTTTGATATGAGTAAGCTGACCATATCAGAAACCAGTTAGGCCCCGGCTTTTGTGTCCTGTTGGAGGAATACTATCCATTATCTTTTTCATTCAACTAGGCAAGGAATTGTAATTCACTAACAATGTAACGCCATAATTCGTATGTCTTGGGTTGTTTGCGAAGGATTACGGTTCTCGATTGGCCAGCCCTCATTGTGTCAATCTTGTAGAAATTTTGTGTGACCAGCTAGCACCCTAGGTAAATAAGAATGTTAATGTGTACTACTCGACAGCTCTGAAATGTCGGATGGATTTAAATTCCGACGTACCACACTCTTGTCGACATTATATCCAGTTGACCTATCGAAGTGCTGAAGCAGAATGTCAAAGTCCATATTAATTATTTACTCACTTATTGTACACCGAGTGATCTTGTACTTCTGTTGCTTTGAACAGTTCATTTTTATAGAAGTATTTTAGGCAAACTACAGATCGTGGCTTCGTAATACGACATGTATGTTAACAAAAGATTATTGCTATCGATTCGAGAGCACTGGGAATTACTGTTATGTTGTGCGGTTGTATCATTCCGTCACGAAGTGCATGCAAATTACGTCACTTTCTTTCGGATTTGCTCTGATTGAATAGCCTATACTAGGTTCGTATGGAGTTAGTTTCACGATGCTGATCATTTACGTGACTTCTGTTGAGTACTGGTCGTTGACTCTCACTTAATACCCCTGTGACTCCCATTTGATCTATCACAGTTCAATTGTACTCGTTGTATCGATTGGAAAAGATTAAAAAAATGTGGCTGATTGTCGGAATATGAAGGTCGACTGATGACTAGATTTTGCTTCGAGTAGTTGTATGGAAGAGTGTGATTCGTTGATGTCGTGAACATTCCCACAATACAAAACGGTAATGGGTCAGTCCATACACATGTTGATGTGTGACCAACCTTATTCCTGTTGTGCTGACACAGAGAATAGAGTTAAGCACTACTGCAACGAAAACATAGTTATAGGGGAGAAAGTGTTCAAACCCGGATTGTCTCTATAGCATCAAATGTGTCTGCGTGTTCGTTGTAACGGACACACTAACCATCCCAATGCGCATTTGCTTTCGCTACGGTGAAGTGTTCAGATGGACTGCATCTCAACATTTCACTGTCACAATCTGTTCGATGTATTCGGTTTGATGTGACCGAACAAGGATGCACGATTTTCATAGAAGACTATGGTTAGCAGTGAAGCAACATGGGGACGGCGTTAACTGTGATGTGTTCAAGAGAAGACGTAGTTTTGATCGCAACCGGCTAAATGATGGTGAAGTGCCTCCGGTTAAATGTCGTAACAAAATGTGAAAAGTCCTGTGTACGATGACCTCAGAGTGGATACAGATGATTGGGTCACATGACCACACTAGCCAAAAAAAGTGAAAGAGTGAGTTAGTTATTTAGTAAATTTCGTACCTTGTTTAGTAACAGTGAAGTAGTGGGCATAGAGGCTTATCTCTACATTGTTATCACGACGCTTTGCTCTACACTTGTTTACTGCCATGTCCTACTACTGTTTTGTCTCATCCGGTTTGCCTGTCTTTACAGAGTCGTACTGGCCTGAGAGCTCTCATGGTAATTCGTTCGGAATCGTCACAAAAACTTACTCAATACTTATCCTGAATTTAATAACCAAACTGTATATTTTTCCTAATCCGCTGTTGGTTCTCTTCTTTTCCAGATTTCTGTCTGTCTTCGGACCTCCAATATCGCAAAAGTTGCATTTTACTGTAAATAGTGCCGGAAATGTTACTGTAAACAACTTATTTCACAAAACTTGAGATGTTTTCCTAGTTATGTACGGGTGGTATTGTGCTCTGTCCTGGCGTGTAAGTGATTTCATCGAATTTTGGCCTCACTGTTTTCGTTTGATTCATTCGTTGCTGATATCTTAAATAAAGTCTACAGTTTTTCTCATTTATTCATCTGGTACACGTTTAAGGTTCTATTTGCGCATCTGATGACTGTATTGAGTGTTTATCAGTTATGGTTAACTAAAACTTCTGAGGGGATGTTCACTAAACTTGGTTCTTACCTCACACTACAAGTCACTCTGTTGAGGAGGGCACACCAAATGAACAAGATCCTTCTGCAGCGCGAACCAAACGTATTTGTTGGACGACCTTAACGGTGTTTCAAACTTTTGCACGGATTACATCGTGTGGTGGATAGAACAGCGTAAGGCTGTTGCATGTGCAGATGACTTGCGAAGAGTCCCCCTCCAGCGTGATGCTCTTCAGCCGCTGCTTCTGTCTGACTGGATCGGTAACCACCTAAAAACAACCTCGAAAATACGTCATCCACGATGTACAAGATGCGTCAATTACTGTCGTACAATGTTCAACTGATGGCTTTAACACTGTGAGTGGTACCGGGACCATATGCGATACGCAACTAGCAGTATCGTGTCGTTGGTGATCTTGAACCGGGAGCTATTAGAACATGCCTGGAATGACCGTCAATCCCGAAGATAGGTTGTAACTGACCATAGAGCACGTTTACTTTAGGCAGCGTTCCAGCAGAAGGTGGCGAATGTTTCCGCACCCCTTATACTGATGTTTGTACAATGGAATAAGGAACCTCAGCTACGACGTGTCCAATGAAATCGGATTCGTGTTCAGATATCGTGACAGCGACCACAGTAAATCGAAATTCTTGTTCTACAGTCGGTGGCAGCTGTGCGCACACAAGTGAGAGCACACTATGGTGGTTGCTTAGTGCATACGTGTACCAAGTTGACACGGCCGAACCAGATACGAAGTGAGAAAAAGACACCCAATGTATACTATACAAAATTTACAAAAGGCTCAATGAGACGCTTTACGACATCGATACGCAATAACAAATAAAGAGGCTAAGTGTCGAGCCACCGAGCGCGCGAATGAACCGGAGGTGTGCGCGACGCGCTTAAACCAGGAAACAAACAAATAGATTACCGTATGCATCAAACGGACGGTAGCCCCACGTCCCGACGATCTTGCGTACAGTGTTAATTATTGGTTTGGGGTTATTTTACACATCGTAAAGCAGGTGGGCCGAGATTATCTCCAGGTCAGTCAGCTGACCTGTTTCATATAATAAATGACGAATAATGACTGATCATCACGACGGCCTTGAACCTGACCAGGAGTTAGTGGTTTTGACCGCCACCCACCTCAAAAGTAACTTGACGAAAACATTGTTGAAGAAGTTAAAAATTAATAAGAGTTGACTAAGCGAAAGAACCGGAGTTGGTGGGAATGCGGCTACGCTAGTGACTGAGTTCCTAGTCGGCGATTTGAGTGATCACAAAGTCTCAATAACTCATGTATGACCTATCTGAGGATTGCTATTGAGGTGACGTTTTGCAATCCTGTTGTGATGATTGTAAATCATAATGGAACACTATATGCAACTCCAAATTGAAGAAGAAACAACGTCATCACTACTACCGGACGTTCGTTTAAATTGCGACAAATGTGATGATTGTAAATCATAACGGAACATTATATGCCCTTGTTGTTTTACTGCATGAATAATTACATTGTACAGAGACTGATTACATTACAATTTCGTTGGCTGACGTGCTACGTTATTACTATTGCGTAGAAGCTAGCTCTGGGTTTGAGCTAAGTACATTTCCCATTAATATTACGCATTCCAACCTGTCGTATGGCGATTACTGTAATTTCGGCATCTAATTGCTGTCGATGTCTATTTTGTTGAAGTAACATCGGATGCAAATGGCTTCATTCCCATAATATATCGATTGTAGTGTACACTCGACTGATCACCAGCTGGAAACGCAGAGAGGAGCCTTCGGAGAAGGACACTGAAACAGCGAACACAGAAGCAAGTCACGCTCGTCACAACAGCACGACCACGGAACACAGGGAGAACAATGGAACAGCAAGCAGCCTGTGTCGATCAACCGTTACCGCAAGCGCATAACAAATATAAAGTTGCACGAAATTGGAATGTTCGATGGGAAAGTAGGTGCATAAAGAGGGTTTGGCAGATGTCTTCAGTATCGGATAGTCGTTCTGTTCATTTGGAGTGTTTCCGTGTTCTCCCTCGACATCGATCTCCGGAATAGGAGCAATGGGAGGAAATACATAAGCAAAATTACTAGCGTAGCGTGCTTTGATCAGTACATGATAGGTTTTTCAATAAACTGCTTGGCATCCACAGCGCGTTTCAACTGAGAGGGAAACCAGATTAAACTTCTATGTGATACTTCCGATTCTAACGATGTCCTCAACAGGGACGCAATATCGTAGAGTATGTCAACTGTGGTCACAAGGAAGTGACCCACAGTTCTGTAAGTCCGATTGCGTGATGTAGGTTGCTTTCTGGCAACTGTCTGGCTAGAAGCCCTAATCAAAGTCAGTTTTCTGTGA
The DNA here is from genome assembly GCA_014338405.1 of Paragonimus skrjabini miyazakii. Classification (NCBI taxonomy): domain Eukaryota; kingdom Metazoa; phylum Platyhelminthes; class Trematoda; order Plagiorchiida; family Troglotrematidae; genus Paragonimus; species Paragonimus skrjabini miyazakii. The sequence continues at coordinate 25,009 of JTDE01008468.1, read as the reverse complement.
GTATCCTGAAGGCAATCACCCAACTGAAGATAGCTCCTGAATGGTACAATTTATTTCGCGCTGCCTAGTGTGGTGTCTTAATTTTCCTTGCTGCCTTAGCGCTGTGTGAACTACCCCATCTCTACCGGTTACTTTCAGTTGGTGCCCTTCTCACTGCCACTATGGCCAAGGAATCTTATTTTGTACCGTCTCCTTTTACGGATTTCATAGATTACGGACCGGACTAGAATAGATAACAGTGCGATTGTTGTGTACATATGTGATCTTCCATAAGGTCGTGTGGTTCTCCTGGCTTCTGGGACGGTCAGTTCCAGGACCCAACGTGCTATAGTTCCGAGCTTACCAAGTGGAAGGACCCGACTAAAATCAGCCTTCAGTGCGCTGATTACCATGGTGTGTGGTTCAGCAGTTGTCGATCAGCGACTCAAGGAGCTGGAAGGTGTAATATGGTCTATACAGCTCTATTTCGCATCGTTCGACCGACTGTTTTGCTTGTTGCTACCCATAGGCTTGTCTGCAGTTGGAAATAAACTAGTGTTACAGCTAGTGATCTGTCCCAATTACGTCGAAATCCAGCTTGTGTTCGAGATATTCTTGGAGTCCGAACAAGGCAGCAGCCTTCACGTTCTGGCCTTTGAAAAGTGTTCAAATCTTCGCTGTCTCAGAAGTAATTACTCTTTTGGCGCTTCATTGTTTATACAGGATTTTTTCTCTCGGGCGCTTATGTTCTGCTTTCTACTGTACGGAATACTTACGAATTTTCTTCCCAAGCCTGATGCTTGCAGGCAGCTGAAAAACAGTGACATTGTTGAGTTCGTTGAAGTTCATTTCGTACGTCATCATTATTTGTGGTATGATGCGGAACGCTGAATTCGTTAGAGCAGGATTAATTTATTTGTGGAAAGTCGATCATAAATTTTTCTTGCCGTGTGCAGTAAGCAATCGTAATGAAGTGTGTGTCATGACTGAGTATAAGAACTGTTTTCTTTCTCATGGCTACTATTGTTTATCCATTAAAACTTTCTTGCCAGGCGTTGTTTGAAACATTGTCACATCCATCTATACCGGATTGTTTCAACGTGCCCATTTCCCGTTAACTTATGGCCTTTTTCAAATTCGTTTGTGGTTGTTTCATTTTGAACACCTTCTCCTGCTGGATAATTTGAACATCCGGCTAATTCACATTCCTTATGAGAGCACTTTTATTGGTACTGTCAAAAGCACCGTATAAATTCCAACCATTATGATAGCTCTTTCTGATGTTTGGGAAGAAAGCCCATTAATGTGGCCGTCTGAATCGGCGTTATTAGAATTGTCAATTACACGTTACTCGGTGAATTTTCTTAAATCGTCAGGAGCGACTTAATACCATCCAAAGAGGCTGATTCTTCTTTTGAGATGACGAGGATCGAAAATATAGTAATGGAAGTACAATATTAACTCCGGGGACTCATATGGGTAGTAAAATCAGATTACAAATGCAAATAAATGTTGATCTTAGCGTTTGCATTATGGCGCTGTTTTTGGTTAGTTAGGTGATAATCCTTTTGAGAATGACCGATGTGTAAAGCTGTGTACGCGAAATCGAATGTTGCAAAGTGTGCCAATAAATATGCAATTAAATCTGGACTATCCTCAGTTCCGCAATGTTCACCTGAACATGTTTCGTGACGACGGTGGGTGAGCTGTATACGGCAGTGAGGGCTACAGTGGCTTCGGGTGGTAGGTACAACACGACGTGAACCAGTGGAGGATGAATCGAGGATAGTGAGTTGCAAGTCCGTTAAAGCTACGGAGCCCTGCGATCGTGTCAAGAGGTGGACACGATCGAATAACCTCGACTTTGGGGTTAAGCGGTTTAACTCCGTCTGCCGGGATGTGGTCTAAAAGTTCAGCGAGACCTGGTGGTGTTCGGATTTCGCTCCGTTTATGGTAAAACCATGTGAAGCTAGATATTGATACAACATCCGCATGTGGTTGGTATGATACTCTGGAGAAAACCTGATTATCATAATGCCATATGTATGTACATAAATAAAATAGAATCCCCGGGTGACGTCATCGATCGGACGTTGGTACTGTTATGCTGTTTCTGATATGTAAAGGAATGTGCAATAATTGAAGGATACCCAGTGAAGTTGTGGATATAGCATCTTGCTTTACCGGTATCTGGTAGCAAGCGCGGATGAGATCGATTTTGAGAGGGATCGCATTGCCCAAGGGATAAGCAGTGAGGTCGTGGGCTTGTGACCCGGGTTACCCGCACGGAACATAAATGTTGCATATTCCGCGACAGCACAAATCGCGTTCCGTTTTTTTTTTCAGGGCCACGTACAAAGTAGATGTCTATGGACTGCCAGAAGGGTTCATCATACCGATAGCCAACATACTGGGTAATTTGGCATGAGCGGTGCACTATTTGTCTGGTGTTACTGTTCGTGGCCGCTGGAAGACAAACGGGTTTTGTGTGATAATGTGGTGGACGACGTGAACGACTGAAAGTAACCTGTTTGGCTACCCTGTCTTTAATACGAGTTACTGGTGAATTGTTGAGGTGTTTGTCATCACCGGTTGACTGAGTAAACAGCTGGCTATTGACAAGAGTCGATGAAATGATACCTACAGTAGGCATATCTATTAAGGTATCCTGGAGTTTATGATAGCCTGCGTCGACAACGAGCCCAAAGTGCCTTGGGACGTCGGTGCCCTAGATCGAGTCTGGTACACGCGCCGTAATGAGCCCCAACGAAAATTATGACGTGCGTCCAGCGTGAGGAGGCGAGTGCCAAATGTGTGTATCAGGGTTTCATTGGCAGCTCCGAGTTTGACGGGCACCGAATGAGATTTAATCCTCTTTCTAGGCGACACAACACTGTCGATCGCTTGTCCACTTAACAATACAGCCTAAAGTTTCACTCAGGCATGAAAGCAGGCAACTAGAAGTAGGAATGCTAACGACAGTTGTGGCTCTTATCACAGGCCATCGCGTTTCCCGAAGTAGTGGATAAGTGCAGGGACTAATATAATCCTAATCTCGAATTTGTCATGATAAAAGCGATATTCCATTCTTGAGATTGAGGCAAGATTTACATGTTATAAAAGCTTGTGTTTCCACTCGAAGTTCTCTTACATGCGCCGCTAAATAAGCAGACACCCGCTACATGTGTTACAACCCGGTGCTTATTTTTGGTAGGTGATCGATAACTGGGTCGGCAAATCTTGCCAATTCAACCAAGTAAATCCTCTTTATGGATGAAGATACGCTTGCTTATATGGACCCAAGAAGTAGCTGAATTCGGAGGTGTCGCATGAGCTTGTCATTAATCCCGGGGTTTTTCCGTGGTAAGACAAGATCTTCCAGCTACAGAATACTGAGAACTTGCTTCAGTCGCTTTTCTTCTGACACGGCAACACGCCGTATATATAATTTCTTGATGGTGTCTTAAAGATTGCTCACAGGCGGACTAATGGCTGAATCTCTTACATAGGGCACAAAGAACATGAGCAGTGCGATAACCAAAAGTAAATTTCATGGTATGGCTGGCGATGCGCGCTAAGTATAACTGAGGCTTCAGTTACGCTAACCAATAATCCGGGTTGCCCAGAACGTACTCCGGGACTCGATAACTCGGTGTTTGCCCTCCTGTCTATGAATTGAGTCTGGATTTGGCACTGATGTCAGATTGTGCGATTAAAGTATACGTAAGATTTTTAATGATTTTATGACTTGTCAGAAAGTACTTCAACCAGGACGCATAGTACATTGTTATGTACAAGTATATAAGTAACCGCACGAATATAAAAAGTGTGGTGTACGAAATAAGTTGAAATAGCATATGACGGTAGAAAACAATTAACGGTGCAGGGTCAAAATTATCGCAATGTTAGTTCTTCTGCTCGATGAGTTGCATTCTTTCAATCTTCCGGCGCAACGTTAGCATGGTTCGGGAGCTGTAACGAAAACATGGATGAATCTGGAGGCAAACTTTAGTTACTAGTTTTCTCACCGTAAAAACAAACAGATTTTAAAAAATGCAGGTCAGTGAGCTGAGGAAGGGATCGTGAGGGAACTCCTGGTACAACCGCACGCCGGTAGCCAGGGGAGACGAACTTTTACGGGAATTTCCCATTACCTTGAGGATCCAAACAAGCGTAAGAATGGTTGAGCATCACTCTCAACAGTTATCTTGGCGTATATAGCCTATACCGCTGAAGATGACGTTGGATTTTGCTAGTATTACTGATTTTGCAGCACCTGTGCCAGCGTACTAACTCCACCACTACTACTGGTTTGTAACAAACTGACATTCGAAAGCAGGCGCTGCGATATCAAAGAGGTAGGTATCGCGTCACAGGAAGCTAAAGACTTTAGGAACGTTGAGGGTGATGATACGGTGACACTGTAGTGGACCTAAACGCCATATACAGTTCAAGTGTGAACACGAAATCAAAAAGTGATACAAAATGGAAGCAACTGACTCACAGTAGGTCGTGAATGTGCGTCGTTTAGAATTCCACCACACTGAATGAAGTATCCAATCGATGCGATACACCGTATAGTTCCCAGGTAAATTTAGAGGTCACAACAAAGATAATTTCGATGACCGATGAAATAGAAATGTGCTGAAATAAATGCGGATTCCGTTAGCC
>JTDE01008467.1:9012-20557 GCA_014338405.1 Paragonimus skrjabini miyazakii | reverse complement strand
CAGGAAAATAATTTTCCCGAACACGATAGCTCGGGAATTCACGTTCTACGACTAGCATTCATGGTTTGTGACTAATCAGGAAACAAGGACAGAAGTGGACCAGACAAAGATCCAGACAGTACATTGATGTCCCAAGTAAAGTACGTGCGTGTGGGCCGGGCGCCAGGATTTTGCACAAAGGTTGAGAACGCACGTGATGAGGGAAGTGGCACATGAACGTGCTGACTATGAAGGCCACTACAATCGGTAGTGAGTAGAGCCAGTGCGAAGTCAAATAAAAACGGTATTTTCGGGGAATTGGGTTCTTCCCCGACGACTGCCGATAATGAAACCTAACGGTAGTGACAAACCGTATGCGAGAAAGTAAACGACAGTCCTCTCACACAGTTACAGGGATTCCGTTTGCGCCACAAAACCTCTCGTACGTGTGGATTAAATAGCTGTCGATTAGATCGAGACAGCGATCTGAAGTGCTACTTGACAAAAGAAAATGTCCTCTGAATGCTAGATAAAAGTGACGTAAAATAGCTATACTTCTTGGTGATTCCAGAGGCATCATGAGCCGAGATGCCTTGCAACCCAAGACACGGTGATAACGTGTGTTCAGACAATCCTGGGACGACTGCAGTAAAACATGTTTGTCTAGAAGTTAAACAAGCAACAGATGATAAATAACTGAACGTGTGGTCAATCACCAATATCACGGAACGTGAATATAACTGCAACACAGGTGAAAGGTATGCCGTTTGTTGATCACTCTTTTGACTTCATCGTACTATAGCAGCCAAATTCATCCAGTGGGCAGGACAATCAGAATTCTGTTTCTCACTACTGTTGGTCGATATTGTCACTAACATCAAAAGCATATTTGCATGTTCCGCGATGTTCCACCGTGTTAATATCCAACACCTAGTCCACCAATTATCACACCCGGCGCTCCACGATTCTCTGACTATGGGTCTTCAATGTGGTATGATGCGAATGATATCTAGGCCCAGGATATGCGCAACCTCATTTCAAAGTGCATGGTTTATGTGTATCTTAGTTTTCCCAATTTTGTCACAGACCTTTCATTGTGCTGTGAAAAAATAATCGCGTTTTATATTCCAGCTCGTGTCTTGCGATGAGTGACAACAGCACTCCTTGTACCACTGCAGCCACGACTTGTCAAAAGAACGTGTCACTGAGAGATCTGTTGCTAACAACTGTTGGCCAGTTTATCCCCCAACGTCAGACTTCAGCAAAACTTGTCTGTGCATTCTCTTATTTATCATCTGTTGCTTGTTTAACTTCTAGACAAACATGTTTTACTGCAGTCGTCCCAGGATTGTCTGAACACACGTTATCACCGTGTCTTGGGTTGCAAGGCATCTCGGCTCATGATGCCTCTGGAATCACCAAGAAGTATAGCTATTTTACGTCACTTTTATCTAGCATTCAGAGGACATTTTCTTTTGTCAAGTAGCACTTCAGATCGCTGTCTCGATCTAATCGACAGCTATTTAATCCACACGTACGAGAGGTTTTGTGGCGCAAACGGAATCCCTGTAACTGTGTGAGAGGACTGTCGTTTACTTTCTCGCATACGGTTTGTCACTACCGTTAGGTTTCATTATCGGCAGTCGTCGGGGAAGAACCCAATTCCCCGAAAATACCGTTTTTATTTGACTTCGCACTGGCTCTACTCACTACCGATTGTAGTGGCCTTCATAGTCAGCACGTTCATGTGCCACTTCCCTCATCACGTGCGTTCTCAACCTTTGTGCAAAATCCTGGCGCCCGGCCCACACGCACGTACTTTACTTGGGACATCAATGTACTGTCTGGATCTTTGTCTGGTCCACTTCTGTCCTTGTTTCCTGATTGGTCACAAACCCTTTAAATGTTGTCTAGTTTGTGACCGTGTTATCTTCGGATTGAGTGACATAAATGAGCTCTGTCCGGAAGCCGGTCTTTTCTCTGTGTTCATCCGTTAGCCTCAATGGTTGGGTTGGCTGGAAAGATTCGTATTAATCGTGCATATTTCGTAATCAGTCGTTCAGAACCGTTGAACGCAGTTACGTTATCTACTGTTATACCAACCGTTATTCCGTTGTCTGTTTACGCGCTCGTAGGCCGTATTCCAAGTTACAACAATAGTTATCAGTAGGCCTTTCAATTTATCGACTGCCTATCTTCATCCTTTAGATTCCCACCTCAACGTTTCCCCAGTTCAATGAATTGTACAAGCAGAAAATATTGAAGATATTTCCGAGTAAGCCGGTTGCATGAGATATATATAATACACTTTCGGTCTATCGCCAATGTAGGAGCCTGGCTGTTCGCCAAGCAGCACTTCATTGCCATAGCCGGAAAGGAAAGTCCTGCGAATCAACTGGTCAAACTGATCTCCGCCTTATATCACGCATGAGATTGGTGTACAGTACAATATACTTGGATCCATTATCAACCATTGCTGATTCTGATCCATTCAGAGAATAAAATCGCTAGCTTGATAGCGCTCACCTGGCCCGAATTGCAGGTCTGAGTATGCGTTCGCACCAGCAGCTGTTTCTCTCGATTGATTTAAGCTATCAACAACGTCTCAGCATGCAGTATGCGTTCACACCAGTAGCTGCTCAACCCAATTGACCTAAGTTATGATAGACGTCTGTGTTTGCAGTATATGTTCACACTTGTGGCTGCTCCTTTCGAACAACTCTTTCCATGAATAATTTAGAAAACGAACACATGCGGGAAGTGAAGGAAAACTTGTATTTGAAGTAATTTGTTCATGGCAATCATCGTCTTTGAATCCGTTGACTGTCATAGGTATTGGAATATTTTTATACACCGCGGTAGATACTTGGCGTTCTAAACCTGATAGTGTGACTGGCTGAGAGGTATACCTCCCGGTTACCGGCAAGCAGCTTGATTTCATCTGTTGTCGTATATAGTTCCGCATGAACGCCACACGACCCCTATCTAGTTAGAAACAATGCAGTAGAGCGAATAGAATTCACTTCTGAAGATTCTCGATGATATAGTGGGTCATGATACTCTATTCTTACGCCGTCCCATATACATCGAAGATGGAAACAACCACATGATTGCGTCATTTCCAACCATTGCTGAGAGCAACGTTTCATCGGCCAGTATCTACCTGAACTCTTGCAAATAAGGAGAAATGGTTTGAATATCGTATGGGCAATGAAGCTGGAAATGTTGTCATACATGTTTCACTATCAAATGTGTTAGTGTTCTTGTTGAAATGTAAAGCCAACACTGTATGGTCGTATATTTCCATATCGACCATATCTTCAAAATGCCCTAATATGAAGCACTCTCAGGCTATACAATGGCGTATTTCATCTTGAGAATTGCAATGATCACATTTATGAGACTTGGAAACGTTAGCTGATGCCAATAACGAGTTATTTTCGCGAAAATGGTGAAAAATGTTTCCATCACCAACTTAGTACTTTTGAGACTTATTCGATGTATTTCAATTTTTCCATTAACGCCGCTTATTTACAAATGATGTACTGTAGGTAATTCGCATGAAATTCGGATTATAAAATGTTGAAAGCGTTCAAATTTCGAGGATTCGCGCCGAAAAGACCGTTTTTCCTTTTGAACGACCTTGAAGGCGAATCCTGTGAATCGTAAATTTTTCTGTTTTCGAGAACTTCGCGGATTGCTTTGCGACTCCGTTACATGCTTCGATTAATCACTCGGCAAATGATGGCACAATGATAGTTCAACGGAATCACTGCCATGTGACAACTTATGCGGGAATTGCTCGTTGAAATATTGAGAACTACCACCTTGTAGCTTTACTTGCAATCATATTGGGAGCCTTGGGATGCTTTTCCGACAACTCGATCTGACGCCACTCATGAAAACGTAATTATCGCCAAACCTCAACAGCACGGATTTTGTAAAACACATCTCAGTACGATCTATTTATTGCTAGCTAATTATTCTTGAACCAAAATAGCTGTTGATGATAGCTCACGTATATAGTGTATCCAGTTTTTAGGAACCCGTTTGACAGTTATTTGCAATATTCTGCTAGCGATCATAAAAAATACAGAAAATTTAGACAAACCATTACCGTAATCCCTAAACTGACTTTCGAACAGGATGCTTGGTGCTGGGATCACGGTGATAATTGTACCTTAGCCGCTGGAGGAGCACTTTAGGTATTAGCTTCCGGATTCCTCCTATTTATAATATTTCTTGATTATGTCGTTGCTGCCGTGAGGTGTGTCTGAGTAATGTAGACCATGAAAAGATCTTGATATCAGCGCCTGCTCCGGTCGAAGACGACGTACCCCAGGTTTATGTGAATAAATTATATCACCGGGCGGTAGAAAACTATTTCACCTTCAGTTAAAACAAACGTAATTTTCTGTACCTTCGACACTGAGCCAAAAAACCAACCACAAGTTAAGAGTTTTACCCCAGTCTGACTTTTGTTAACGTGTCCTAGGTATTTTTATTCCGTAATTCTAGTTGGCTGGTGACATCCGTTTCCGATCAACCCGTCACAGTTCCCAAAGCTTAAAGTTGCCTGTACATAATTGCCAAGATAGTATGCGCCTCACCACTTGTGGTTTCACTGACACAACTTATCCAGTGTAAACTCGAAGGAATAAGGTCAGGAGACGCGTAAAATGAGACCTTTGCACCAAGCCAGCCAAGGCTGGCTAGCCGATTAATTTATTAGCACGAAACTGAAACCCGTATCTCTCGGGAAGTAAGAAGAGACATCAATGGTTGAATCTGAAGCGAGAAGGAAAATATTGAAAATGCAATGCAAGTAGTTCAGTCTATAAATAAACGTTTGTACATTCTATGGAAGATGAGGCGGAGAAACAGATGTCAAACTTCGACCGATAATACAGAAAAACATTCACTATACGGTACAATAACAAAGCTGAAAAGAGATGAGGTAGAAGGCCACAGAGACCCAGGTTTCTCAAATAGTAACGGATGAGTTACCAAGCAACGATTGCCGTTAGTCGATGCAAACAAGAAAGAACGAAGCGGATATTAGTGATATAACTTATTCGAGCTTGACGTACCCATTGTCTGTTGGCTGAAAGTGAACTGTAAATAAGTTGGTGACCTAATAATCCAACACGGCCAACGCACTTGCGACCGCATACGTCGCTAAGCCATATAGTCAGGCCACCACGACCTATGGTACCGATGGTTCCCTTCCGTACCGAATGTTCCCGTTCTCGACCGCGCAATAGTTGTTCACTGAACTTATTGTTATTGAGCCCGTCTGGATCATATTTCTCCAAATAATCCTGTTCAACGCCAACTCTTCCCAACATCCAGAATCAAAGCTACAGAGCGAAAGATTTATCTGGATAACATCCTAGTACTTCAATGTTGACTGCCAGGATTTTGCTAACCTGATTCTAGTTGTCAATACAGCAGCTGCATTGGATTACGGTCGTCGTCCATCCGACAGACGTGACCTAGCCAACGAGGCTGATTGAAAACCAGCATGGTCTCCATCCCCTCCATGTCTGCTCGTCCCGGTGTGACGCACGGCGTGGAACCATGTCCGACCACCGAATATGTAAGAGGCGTCTTAGACACTGGTAAATAGAAACGGCTCAGATAGCGAAACTTCCGCTTATATAATGTCCGTTTCACTGCCACACAGCAGTACACAGTGATGGACAAACAGATTGTTAAAGTGTCTGTCTGCGTTGTGTTTGACGAATACCGTGTATATGGTGGGAAGCCGGTGACCACGCCCTCTGTCTCTACCTAATCCTTTCTCGTTGATCCTGCTTTTTACACTCGAAATCTTCTTGACAGTGATTGCGAGCCTTCGTTCTAAACAGTAGCACGATCGTTGGAATCAGACGCGCGGCAAACCACTTCCCGCACAAACGTTAATCTTAATGTACTAATAAAGTTTGATACCGTTCGCTTGAAGTCTACCAAGTGATCAAAATTTTGGAGGCGATCGGTGTCGGCTATCGCCATCTGAGTGTTGGCAATCGTGAAGATCACATATGAAGTTCCATGTAGACCTAGGTTAGCTATGCGATAGTGATGGTCGAACATTTCGAAAGTAACTACGTTGACCGCACGATATTCCGGTGTGACCGATCGGCCCAGAACCTGGGCTTAAGTTGGGATCACGCTAACCTTCGCATCAGCACCGACAACAGCGAAATCCCGACTCATTATCGTTTAATAAGAATAGACGACTGGTCGGATGAACCACGTCAGAATTCGTCTGCGCTGTCTAATGATTGGGTCAAAACTGCAGGGCTGTTGTCATCGTTGGGAGTTAGAAGCCATATCACTAGTAATCGGCATCGGCGCTTCGTTTACGTCGATGTGATGCAAGCAACCCCGGGCGGCTGTTTTTTCGTCAAGTACGGACAGCCGAGCGTGACCTCAAAAGCTACGTTGTTAAGTTCCGTAGCTACTTAGTCAGGATATCAATTCCAGCAAACAAATAAGCGATCATGCGTTGACTTGTTGAGTTAGTTTGAGAAACGGTAGTGCCGTATGGCTACTTAAGGCGGCCGGCCGTATAGACTGGCAGCGCCAAGGTCTCCAAGGATGTCTCGCATACCACTAAGCAACCACTGGAACCAAATTTCTTCAAAAAAAGCCTAGTACACCTCTGCCGTGCCCGCTAACTGTTTCATGTAACAAGACATTCGTGATGGTTTACAATCACTCAGCTCGGATGCGCTTAAAGGCGAATAGTGCATTGGAGGTCGGGCAAACCAGTGTGTTTGACTCGTACCAGGTTTAATATTCTAAGATTTTTTGAAGTACGCTGACGACAGCATACCTTCCACGTCGTCGACAACAATAGCTGGGAGAACTGTAAGTACACAATGAAAACGAGTTGACTCTCGAGTAATTCGTCGTAACCTAAACGCGACTACTCAATGCGCAAGCCATCATTTAAGGCTATCTTCCAGAAAAGGCGCAGGCAGAGGACAGTGCACTGACCAAAACGTTTAACACATAATGAATCTGAGTTTGCATCGTAACACAAATAACAGATAACAAATCGGTATAATGATAATATATACGTAACTTATGAAACTTTTAACCCACAATCATACAGAAGACATATCTGCAGAAAATTTACGCCATCAGGCTCGACAGTTTAACGCACGGCAGACTAAATTGCATTTCCCAGATATTAACCAGACGCGATACATAAAAAGCCTTTGAGAACAGAGAACGAACGTCTATAAGACAGAATGTAAAAGTGGTCTAGTACACCGTCATAAACGGCATTGTCACGGAGATTTATCTGCGGTGGTTAGAGATAAGCCGTGGAAAAGCGATTAAACCAGAAATGTCTATGGGTTTCATCGGTTCGTGCCACAACTTCATAAGGCATGTGAACCAACGATCCGACAGCGTATATATGAACCTTCTTGTAAACAAGCACAATATTTAACTGTAAGCTTGGGGACTAATTTAAACATGCGGAATCTTATCCGTGGCTGGTAAAATTTGCAACGAAAAGTCGATAACTTGAGGCATCCCTGAAAATTGTGGAGATTTCGCGGAAGGATTTTAAACTGGTTAATTTTTATGACGGGAATGATCACCAACCTTGAAATGTGTGTTTCGACCAACCGATAATTGCTTTGTTTATCAGTTGACGCTAAGGTTGAACAGGTAAAGGTTTGGTGTTGCGACAACATACATGGGTTCTTCAGTGAGGTTGCTTTTGACATTTGCCTGAAAGCTAACTGTCCTACGTTGATTAATGCTGGTATGTTATATATGAATTTGGTGGTGTGTATGTTGTAACATGATTTGCCAGTTTACTTAAGAGAAGTTGATTTAATGCTACCTCTCAGTCTAGGTGATGGATTATTTACAGGTCCTCGAAGATACATTTGAGGATCGAAAGTTTCTGAGCTTCAACGACTTCGGAAGATTCTCAACTAACTACACAAAAAATTATGGTATTTTGTACTCACTTGGTGCAAGCACAAAATCAAGCAGTGGACGCTTTACGTAGTGAGTAGGACCATGTAGAGCTTCTTAATTTTGCTAAGTAATGATGCTGCACCTCCGCACAACAACGTTTTTACACCACTTTTGCGCGTTGCCCGAGTTGAACAGAGTGACCTTGCATTACAACACAAAAGTTGGGCATACAGGTCTACGCTTCTCAGTTTGCGCGGTCGCTCGACGATACTGCTGGGATCTTTCACCCAGTTTTTATCCCCGTCGTACTACGAACATTGTCGCTTCGCCGATCTTGCTTCATCAGTCCACGGTGACTCCGCAATATCCTTACATCCCGGATACTGGCACTCTGAATTATTGTGTTGGTCATCCTGAACACCTGTGGGCAACCTCTGCGAATCAGATTCGTTGATTACCGTGACTTGATAGAACTGTGTAACATTCCGTTGCATCAGTCCATTTCGAGTTCACTGGTATTCAGGTTAATTGGGTCCACATTTACTTGGGCAGTTCAGTGACTCGTTCTGGACCACTCCAATGGTGTAACGACTTGTCAGAGCAGCTTTATTTTGTCAAAGTTTTGTTGTACAATTTGACACTTCCTGTTGAGGCAAGTTTGTTTAGTCCAATTGTATGTCCCATTTCTGCTAGCGTAGAACTTTTCCACTTTCCTGTTCCGCGCGCTACAAGCAGGACGCTTACTGGCTGTTCACTTTCTTGTTCCACGGTCGTGATAATATATAGAATACTACGCTGTTTGTTGTCTTCCAAGTTATTGTCATCGGGTAACTCATCGAGTCCGAGTAGATGGTGTACCAGTTTATAAAATAGTGAATCGTTCGTTCACCATTCGCGTTCGCACCGGGCTACACGTAGTTTGTTGGGCCTACAAATGCCTCTCTCAATATCCGACGGCTGAAAACATAATCGGCCTTCGATAAGGTTAACGAGAAATCGCTCGTACAACCAGGATATACAACATCAAATCCCTCGTCTCGAATACAAAAGTTCCTCAGAAATTGAATAGAATAAGTGCTCGTACAATAAACACGACAACTAGACGCTGCTCAGCAAGGGGGATGAAAAGACTTAAGTGAGCTCATTCAAACAATTGGTCAATAGTTGGGTCGGAGCATGTTGATTGTGCATGCATCGAGAAATGATGGGAATCATAAGTTATTCAAAGGAAAATATGAAAGGAAAATGTCCAACTTTGGCATTTTGGAATTAACAGGGTACAGGAAAAATAAGTGTAAAGGAAACGATAGTAGCAGATGAAGTGAAAATGAAGATGGTTAGTGCAGTTTATTCGAGGAAGATGGTAAAATGAAAAGCAACCCTTCAACACCATTCAAAAGTCAGTAGTCTCACAACAAGTCAACAGGCCTTAACAAAATCAACATCGAATAAAGCGATTAAAGGTTGAAACCCATGAGTTACGACGTGCTCAATGAAGTGAGTTCACACACTTCCGAGTGTACAGTTATCGTGAAACATGCTACCAATCAGGTTTCTACGTCATTTGGAGAAAAGCCAGGTTGATTGCTAGTTGTTTTGCTTTGGAGCACAATCACGAACTGACTGTTTTATTGTCAGACGCGTATCGCACAAATCGTCGGCTCACTCCAAGTGAAGTAAACGACTTTGAACACCTGTTTCAGCGCAACACTCCAACTGCAGAGTTAAAGCAGTATGCTGCGGGTTTCTAAGGCAGGTATATAGCGACTGTGGACACTTGCAACAATCGTCGTTGACTGAAACCTTCAGCAATAAGTAAGTGGGTTCGAGTACATTGTTGTTACAGAAATTGACATCATACTGAGTTTTATCGAAGACGACAGTAATAGGTACAAGCACGTGTTTCACAGAAAAACAGCAAATACAACTGTTCAGACATCTTACTGATATGGACGTCGGTGCCACCCATGGAACCAACCGCAAAAGTCGGTCTTGTGATACTACTTATTTCTGATTGCAGAATGAAGCTGTATAAGCTTTTGATCACGGGCCTGGAGGGTCAAGAATGACCTATCATTTATGCCTATGTTCGCAGTGGGTTTCATGTTATCCATCCAGGCAAACGAGCGTGAGTAAAAGTCAAGCTTAATGATGCCACGGACGTCAGTAACTGTGGTAAGCAATGCCACATCCTGGACGTTTCACAACGATTACATTTAGATTCGGAATAGCAAGAAGAAAAGGACTCCTGTCGACGCAGAACTGAGAATAAATAGGCCGCAGCGAACTGGTTGGGATTTGGAAGAATATACTGGACGTTTAATACATGCGGTTCAAAAGTTTTAGCCGTCGACTTTACTTTAAACATGGGTCGTGGCTTTGTGACTACGGAACGCACGTAAGCTGACTGTTATGCATGTAAATTAGTGTATTAGACCATCCATCTTGATTGGAAAGCTTGATTCCCCCTCCCACCTAACCATTTTGCTTTCTGAAAAGCATTTGGGATTTCACCTACTGACGGATTCACTTTACGACCTAAACCTAAGGACCTTCTTTTATCCATATTGCCCAAACGACTTGTATCCGACTCAATTAGGCGGTTAGCTGAGCAGAGAGATTTCAGCGATTTGTACACGGGTTCGGGGTTAAAATCCCAACTCACCCAAATCCAGTCAGTTTGTCTGTTTCAACATCCAGCGTTTTTTTCTTTGCTTGAAACACTGTCGCTAAAAACAATGTGTAGCACCGCCCTTTGGGGGTTACAGAGAGTATCAAGGTCAAAGTAAAAATCCAATATAACAATGTCTTGAGGAAATGGGCACCTGGAAACACTATGAAACGTCCCCTAGAAGGGCAGTTAACAATCTCTGATGAAATGTCATTCCAGTAGTTGAAAACCCTGTAAGAAAGTATCTATCGTTTAAGGATGGGCCGAGGTCAAAACTTATAGAACTTCTTGTAGTGTCCCCTTCGACGCTATCAGCTACTGGGGTAAAGACTTACTGCACGGGTCCTGCGATAAATGGAAGTGTGTAAGGATTAAGTCGCCGCGAAGTCTTCGAAACACATGTACATAAAGATCACGAATTTCATGCTGAGACTCGTAAGAGAAATGCCTTAAGTCAGTGACCAGTCTGGTGGCTGCTCGCTGGACGCGTTCTATAGCGAGTATGTTTTTTATCAGGCTGGTGTGTACGACTTTAACTGCACACTTAAGCAGTGGTTTTATATGGACCGCGTATGAGAGGCACCTGTTTATGCGGAGAAAGGCTGTATTTGTCATCTCAGGAGTTCCAGTTTACTTTTCAGCTGTCATCTGTTGACGATAGTGGAAGGATAAACTAGACGATGGTCAAATCCCTAGGTCCTTTGTGGCGTCAGCCTCCAAGATGTCTACTGCACTCTGTCCAACATATGCCACGAATAGGTCCCCAGAGTCTCCTTCCAGCGAAACCTATGCACATTTGCTGTCGTTTAAAGGGAGGCTCCAGTCATCTCATCAGTGCTTAATACGGTCAGGGTCGATCTGCAGTGAACTAAAATCATAGACACTACAGGCTTTATTTCGTCAGCATAAGGGAAAGCGTTGTTAAAAATAAGGCCGTGGAGGTAATTT
>JTDE01008463.1:6667-20700 GCA_014338405.1 Paragonimus skrjabini miyazakii | reverse complement strand
CACGGTTCAAGTGGGTACTTGATTACAGCGTGACATTGAACTGATTGACCTGATAAACTACCCGTTCCCCATTTACCCCCTTTAATGATTCCCCTTTAAAATTCGTGATATAAATGTGATGTATTTAGCCTGATGATGAATCACTGAAAACGAGCTTGTTCGCTACACAGTATTTTTCATGACTACACTGGGAATTTTCGCAAGATTAAAAATCGATGAGAAATTCGGACACCCTCCTGTTTTACAGGATCAAAAGAGAGAGTTGATGTTACATCTGGCATGTCTTGGTACGCAAAATCTGTACATTTAATATAGAATTATCTTCGTGCGATCTGCTACGACGAGGTGAAGTGAGAAGTGGTGATAAACCAACGGCCCCAAATGATCAAAACAAGGTTGGATCACAATGCCACACTACTACTGAACAAATAACCATGCTGTATAGGTAGACAACTTCAACATTGTCGATCCACGGATCGTTTCACCAATCACAGGAACGCCTAGTCGTATATACTGTTTGGTTTAAACTAGATCATAACCTATCGGTAATTATGTTCCGTATTACTACCTCTCACTCTGAAGTGCCAGCGATGATTGAATGTCCCTGGACCAAGTGGTTAACGTCAACTCTCATCATTCAAACTAATAGGTCGACCCGTCCAGTTGTGAAATTTTATAAATAACAATAAGGACAATATTTAGCTGAGGCGTTAGGTAAAACGAAAGCAAACAACATGAAGGTCACAAACCTCACTTGTAATTCCCGGTGTGTATCCTGACTTAACCAAGTCAGAATGCTGGATAATGCACGCTGTCATGTGGACACCAAACTCTTTAAACCACACAGTCAAAAGTGCTGCAAAATTAAGACCAAAAACAGGGCCAGCGTATAAGATGAACGGTCTACTTTTGACCGTTTGGTGGTGACAGCGATTGGATTGAAATTCGAAGCAAGTTCAACAAGCAGCGAATCGTTCATAGGATCAGAAATGGTTGGATGGGATAATACGGAATAGGAGATAGTGCTGGAGGTTGGCAGCTATAGTCTGAAAAATAACAGCGGTAAATTTTGATTTAAAACAATGAGCGATCTTATAACTTGACTCATGGAGGATAAACAGTGTAAGCAAAATTCCAAAGTTGTTGGCAAGCAGTATAAACTTTACAAATATAGTTGATGCTGCGAGATAATGGAGCCGACATTGCACGAAAAACCGGCGCTTGCACCTGTTAGCATTTATTTGAAAAACTTGTATCCGTTTTCCCCAGGTCAAACACATATTTAAAGTGCGACGTGGTGCACATAAGGTACGAAAAATGAAAACGCCACTGCACTCCTTTCTCAAGGCATCTGAAGTAAGCGGCGGTGTTAAGAAAAAAAGTCAATTTAGCGGCACTGGATGAATTTATCGAAAACAACCAAACCATCTAATAGGTCTACCTGTGCGGGCACCTGAATGTGGCGGGGCAGTATAGGTGTATTAAGGCGGCAGCGGGTTTTAGAGTTGTTTACTCAGCGGGTTTGCGGGAACTATATTCGGAGTAACCACGGGAAGATGTATTGTGAGATGATGCGTTGAGCCATTTGGTGATGGCATGAAATCGATGTCCACGTTGGTCAATTTTGGAAGGTCAGTATCCACTCGACTCACAAAGAAACACCTACCTGGCCTAATATAACTGCGAATGGTTAAAACAGGGAGGTCTCTGTGAACGTTTCGCCAAGTCACACCGAATGAAAACATGTACGAGCATGTAAGTAATGGAAACCATGATTGAGTCGTTCCAGTCTTCATGCAGGGATCGATCAAACACGTTCTGTGCATTTCCTAAAGTCTTGAATGTGGTTCACTAGGTCGATCAGGAAAAACTACTGTTGACAAATTTCGCTGGATGGTTGCAGCGTTTGTCCGTACATAGTTATGCTGTCTCGACTCCAAGATCTTCCCTCATGGCTGATGTGGTGCTCAATGGGTCGGCTAGAGGCCATTTCATCCATTGGTGCTCAGAGGCTTGCATTTTTAGTGGTCTTTATTTTTTGATGGAAATGCTCCACAAAGCTTTTCGGAGATGGGTCATATTCAGCCGCTTTGACGTGTCCACAACCAAGCATGCGCACCAGAACACCCAGCTGACACTGGAATTGCACGCTTCTATATGTAATAACCAAAGAATGCACATCGAAACTAACTACTCGTTGGAAAAGGATAGTTGTGGTAGTAACTGGTATGGGACCAGCCATTTGCTCATTAATGGAATCATCTGCACAAATGAATATGAATACCTTTCCATTGGAGGATGGCAGCGGAAGAACAATATTCAAATGAGCGTTTGAGAGCCGTGAAGTGACCAGCTGAAGAAGTAGCATGTGTGTGGGTCTTGTTACGTCGGTGGCGTAGAGAGTATTCGACCCAAATATGTATATTCCAGACCAAAAGTAACGTTGAGAACTTAGATTGTGTGTTGTCTGATCCGGAGTGTGAGAATAAATGTGAGAAGCCGAATAAGACTCTACGTGTCAGTGGAAATAATGGTCGATACCAGGATGAGAAGTATTGGGGGGAACCAGAGAGCTGGTGGAGGTTCGGGTCAAGGGAGCTCTTCACCGCTGAGTTGTTCCTGTATCAATTTTATCGAGCTTATATCAGACACATTTGAAGCGTTATCGAATTGTCAACTGGATGCGATGACAATGAAAAATCATGAAATCATAAAGCATGCGGTGAAGTCAAAATGACGGCATTCACAAAGAAACAGTTGAACGGTGTTGGAGGTGTCGAACTGATAGGTTAGTCAGTAGTAGTTCTCTGCCGAAAATACCTTAATTGGTTTGGGAAGGGAAGAACTTTTTCTAGGAAACGAGAAGGAATGCGACTTACCTTTGACGAGTTGTTGGAGAATTCCACAAACTGCTTTCGGTGAAGCAACTGGTGAAAGAAGTAACTGGGTGTTAAGGCCGGTGATAAAATGTGACAAGGGATTGACTGCACTAGACGTTTGCCCTCCAGCGCTAAACAAGTGTACTGCGCACGAATAAAGACAATGCCTTCTTTTGATTCTCTCAGAAAATCGGTTAGCGGTTTCAACATGTGTGAAAAGCGAGGTGTAAACCGAAAATAGCCGTTGATCGTGCTAACAGTAGCAAGGGATCTTCGCAACGCTTTAACCCTCGTTTCGGCTGATCGGATAAATCTGAAATTGACAAAACGCCCTATATCTTCCAGTGAACAAATATTGTGCCCACACGTAGACAGCTCAGTGTTGATTCCAAATTGGGCAAAACGTTTGAAAAGTAAAACAAACATGCATAACACCCAAAACAGAGATGCTTCTCGTGTTCGCGATTATCTCAACTAGCAATCAACAGAACAACTGGCGAATACCGACCATTTTAAAACCCTATAAAACAGAGTGCGCAAAGTTGAGTAGTCTGAACGGTACCGCTTGAACAATGTGGCGTTAGGAAAAAGTCGAAAAGACCAAAAACTGTTATTATTACCGTTTTTTGAACATCGATGAAGGCTAAGGTAGTGTGGTGATAGGAACCTAAAAAGTCAATTCTAGAAAAATTAACTTGGGTGTACACAGTAAGATAGCAGCCGCAGATGTGCGGAGAAGGGTACCGCTGAGGGGTTGTGACAGGTTCGACTGCACGGAAGTCGTCGCACAAATGCCAGTTGTTTGAGGTTTTGGGGACAATATGCAGTAGGGTTGACTAAAAACCCTACGATAGCCAGACAACACCCAGCAGCAACATGCGGTCGGGTACAGCCTTAGCAGTTTTCCTTTCCATGAGGGGTGATTGGCGCTGTCGGGCCGTAGTAGTCGATTCTGTAGTGACGATGTAATTAATTATTTCGTGTTCAACTTTGATGATGCTGTACAAAGGAATTGCAAGTTACGGGAACCTTGGCAGCAACGTACACAACCGCGGTACATTCTAAGGTCTGAGTAAACGTAGACCTAAAGAATTTACTTTACCGTGCGTGCTGTGAAACAATAGCAACGTTGTGCAATCCAGGAGACGCTTTTTGAGAAAAATTAACAAGACTTCCTAAAACAGGCAAAAATCCAGCCCAAATGATCTAATTTGTGACATATACAGTGATGATTATTCAACCAACTTGTCGTCGCAATTCTGGGTCAAGTGTAAATGAGCCTGTGTTGTGCGTTTCGATTCAGACATCACTGGCTATTGAAAATGCAGGCAAACTACCTGAGAAAATCATCTTCTGTCGTCGTGAAGTGACGCTCACTTCGGCTCCAGTATCACTGGGAAATCTGAAACCAGCAGATTTTTCTGATATAAAAAATAAACCACGTGTTGGAAATAATCCGGCGACAGCTGTCAGTGATGCTATCTGTCCGGCGCGTCTTCTGATGGGTTGAACTTGAACGAGCACAGCTGACTATGACTTCTTGCACGTAGGCGGGAGTTCTGGTGGTGCCAACAAAATGATGTATACCTGATTGATGTACGAGAAGACTGAGGGTTAAATAAACGCATGTACGACGAGAAGCAACTTCTACGTTACATGTGCTTCATTATCTGTTGCATCTGCATTGTGGGTGCAGCTAATAACATGGTGTATTTGCTGGGGTGACCCCAAATGTAAAGAACAAACGGATCATCGTTCAACTCGTTAAAAGCAGCGTCGGCTGATTCCATGCTGGGTACGATAACATTAAAATATCCTGGCACTTCGCGGGTAAGCGCATGCAGATGTTTCAACCAGATGTGTCGAAAAATGAAATGCTGTATTATGTCTGGTCCAGGTAGCCCGTTAAAATGTCGAAGTAACTGTGACAGTTTATGATCGTCGTAGCTGGTATTGCAAAAACAGGTAGTAAAACTTCTTGTGCTCCCACATTTTTATTCCATTTACTAAGGCCGTCTGCCGAAAAGTCATATGGGTATTCGAAAAGAACTTGGCGTGGTAACAGATTTTTACCGCAATCTCCGTTTGGACTGACTGTAATGCATAGGAATATATCGTAGACCGGGATTCAACTTATGAGTTTTTAATTTAAATTTCACTTGTCAAAACTGCAGTCGGAGCTTAAAAATACAAAAGTGGAAGGTCAGGTACTACTAGATGCCTCGATGAAATCATCATTAAGTTTACCGTCTGACTGAGACACTTTGAAAGCAAGTTGAAAAGAAGTCACGCGTGATTAATCAATTTCTGGCGAATAGGTGCAAAACAGTCGATTGGAGCCTGCCATTGGTGCGGCAAAATAATCTTATGGACAGCATGTTGCAGTTCATGAGGGAACCAAACATTATGTTGGATATAGATAACAAAACAAATGAATTAGCGTCGTTTACATGATACAGGGCAAACCGTGTAATAACATGAAGGCTGTCATCTTGGTTGGCCGACTATACTAAGTTACTAATATTTTCAGGTTTGTAGTACAGAAGAAACAGAGAACAGATAAAAATATGAGGTATGAACATATATGGGACTGGCTACAACTTGACCAGAGTTTAACAATCTGCAATAAGCCAAGGTTAACAGATTTAAACAAACTAAACACCATGTCAAAGGACAAGTAACAGACCGCAAGGAATCAACTATATGGGGTACTCTTGAATTATTCCGTAGTTTAGACAGAGTGGAAATTGAATGGATGGGGTAGATGTAACTGTGAACGGGGCTCCCTTTGGCGTTATTTGTAATTTGAAACGACTGGAGCGAGCAGTTAGCGTGCTTAAATTATAAAATGAGCTCAGACGTCGTTTTTTTTGTAGGGTCGTCGGATAGTGCAGAAGTGTGCTGGAGAAGCGGATGCTGATTTCGTTAAGGTCTCCTGCATTATTTAGAGAGTGTTGTGCTTTATTTGATTAATATTGAGAGATGGCTGTATGTTTCACTATATTCCTCAAGTAAACTGCATTGATAATCTTGACTCTTACTTTAGCTACTGCTACCGTCTCCTTTGCTGCTATGCAGCTTGGGCCCTGTAAGTTTCTAAATGCTGAGTTGAGACAATTCCCTCCTACATTTTTTCTCGAGTAACTTGTAATTCCTGTCATTTTTCGATACACGGACAGTTGTTTTGCTTTGACTCAACCAGTGACCATCTGTTTGCGTGAGCTCAATATTGTTCTGTCGTCTCCATTCAGTGAGAGGTTCTTAGTTGTGGAATTTTTTGTACGGGCACATTCTGTAGAGTCGGTTATCTTTTTCCTATCTCGTTACACACTATTCTTCATACCGGTTACGTTCAGTGCACATATAAACTACTTGTTCATTGTTTGAAGCAATACACACGTTTTCCTCGCGCGCCTTGGCTTTTGCTTCCACGTGATCGTTGTTACCGGGAGTTAGCTGCGGCAACAATCAATTTTAATACGCTGGAATTTCTCTGTTATTCAAGAGGAACGTTCTGCCAACATGCTGTAGTGAAATTTATCGTAAACGGTTATCGTAAATTGTTTTGTAACATTGTCGACTCATTTCGTGATTCCACTGCAATTTGTTATTCAATTTCTGAGGAGTTTTTACATTTGAGGTGAGAGATTTAATTTTCATGTATACTTATTCAATTAGCACCGTATTAAATCCAGTTTTTGTGAGGGACTACTAATTAGCCGTTTTGACGACAAATTTTCCATCACGCTGTTGAATACTGAGATAGTCATTTATTGGATCATCAGATTACGCGTAACCCGGTGTGCAGTTGAATAGTTGACTATCGGTTCAGTAATGGATATTTCTCACCGTTGTATTTGTTACAGGGCAGTCAAAAGAATTGGCCGAATTTATCAAAGATTGATCATGATGTGAGTGTCGGAATGAGCAACCACCATTGATGAACCCACGGTACCCTTTGGTTTTGAGTGCAGTACATGGTCTTCTGGTCATTGAACACATGGCGCGGTTGCACTCTTTCTTATTGCTCATCTGAATCTGCTGTGCTGATAAAATTCTCATAATTGGATGGGCTCTGCATTATTGTTTTGCAATAATCAATTCATGCACACTTACTATACAAAAAATATTGCGCGTACATACCAGTATATAATGTCGTGCGAAATAACCGTTATGCAGCTTAAGAAAAAGTGTAGGTGTTACGGCACATCAGCAATTCTATGGACGACAAAAAACCCAGCCGTCATAATGAATAAGATTAAAGGTATGATTCACCGGTGAAGTGACTTATGGGAAGGTTCAAAGTTGTTGATTCAAATTCCCCGGGTCGATAGGATTGTTTAACTGGTGCCAACCGGGCGTTAGCTTTTTAGAAAGGCAGTCACGGAAAAGCTGGTAGGACACTGTTCGTAATGAACACGGTATCAGTGGAGGAGCAACACTATTTGAGAAAAAGCAAAATCAACGCATTTCATATACTATTTTTACCAAGCAGGTAATAGTATTACATAGCTTTGAAGTGCAGTTTGAAGGAAGCATAGGTAATGGGTCACCAATCTCTTGCAGAAGATTACTGTCCGCGGTAAAATATCTCGGGTCTTTTTCTTTACATCGTTGAATTGCGACCCCTTGGCCCATTTAGTCGTTTTCCACTTCGTGATTCTTTCTCCCCTGTGGACGAAAAGAACAATGACCACCCTCAATTCATCTAGTGACAGATTACAGAATCTGAAATCAATCAATCAGCTGTTTAAACGAATGGGATATATTTTGCCAAAAGTCGCTTGGATTTCTATTACCGGAACAGTTACGCTATCATTATCATATTCCGGTGTTTGTTAGGAGTCTGCAAAATTTGCTTCTCTCCAGCCGTAAATTCTTGTATTCCTGTTGTCGCTGCCTAACACTGTTTAACTCCGACCACGATTTTATGTTGCCCTCCCTACAAGCACTGTCATCCAGATGTCGCCGTGGTAGTTAAGATCGGTAACTGTTTGCTTACGTTATGTGATAAAGTGTATATCACTGTACCACAAATGACTGGTCTCCAAAAATCAAGGTAACCAACGGAACCATGATTACGGATGGTATGCGGTGCTCCAAAACCAGGTGAGTTTTCTAGGTAGGTTGACTACTTATGGTTCGCGAGTGTAACAACGGGGACAGTAGCCATCCATTACCATTATTTCCAACAGTAACAGTTGAAATATCTTAGCAGCTTTGCAGAAAAAATTGTACTATGAAACACCAACGATGAGCGTGAATTGTACACCTACGGGAAATTGCAAATAATGTACGGTCGTGCGACTTTCAGCAACCTTACCCTTTTTAAGTGCAGACAACTGAAATCAAAGGTGAATCGAACCAGCAAGTTGGAAGGTAAGTGAAAATTAGAAATTTTCAAGCATAATAAACACCTTGCTATGACGACGCTGGACGCGGGTGTTTAGAATGCAACGTCCGAAACACCCGGCAATTGCAACGTTTCTCACCTGCTTTATTCTTCTGCTGCTGTTTTAGAGACCGATCGTGAGGGAGGATATGAAGAAGTTACAAATGAGTAGATCGACTGCATGCTACCAGAGTCATTTCTCAAACCTTCTTACATGTGAGCTTTCCCTTCCAGCATCCCAATTCAAAAAACTTATTGTGCTGTGTTATGTGTGGTAGCATGTTTTCAATACACGGCGTTTGACTACTATGCACGTTAAAACTGTTTGGAAAAAATATATATAACTCAGCCTGTTCGCCTCACATGATTACATACAAATATGTTCCTCTTCCTATCCTAATAGACCACCTGACAATCTTCCCGGGGTGATAAACATCTTTTCCATCCAGCATAATGGCTGTATATACTTAATCAACCTCGGAATTCGGCTGTAGTCATATACTAGGAAAAGCCGTGAATCGATCTTTTTTCGCGTTATACGGTAACAGTTGTTTGTTAGAGAGATATATTTTATTAACTAATACAGAATCATAAATTTTATATAAAAGGTTTGGTCAAAGAATATAAGATTCCATTATTCGTCTTACTTCACATGATCATTTTAATTTCTACTGTTAACCACGTAATTTTGCTTTCAATTCTTGATTCCATGATAAATTCTAACGCGGGACAACGTTCCATAACCTCCGGACAATCAAAATCCCATACTGGTTGGACAATTCGCGTGGTCTGTGAAATTCCGCCGATTTTGAGGAAATAAAGAAGTCCAGTCCAGAAGATCGTCAATTTCTTCGCAAAAACTGGGACCCTCCTATCCTCCTTCATCTTCACAAAAGTTTCTACATAATTTTACCGAACCGTCTACATCAGATAGTGGCGAAATTCTTCGACTGTTCATTTTCTCCATCCTGAAATTTTTTTTTCTGGCATGACCTTGTACATAAGGCCAACGTTAACCTTGTGAAACGAGAATTGATGTAACTACTCAGCATTTTTTTATCCAACATTGAAAATTTTGAGAACTATCGTTTTAGAAGCAAGTGAACCAAATGCTTCTTCATGAACTGGAATTTTTCTCTATCATTATGTCCGTTTTGTTACTTTATTTCCTTAATTGGTGTATTGTACAATTAACAATCATGTGTACGGTATGAGTTCCACGCTACAATGTGTATACTGATCACGCTTATCTGCGCGTGGTTCTCACAGATGCGTTGAGAAATATACCATTATTATTATTATTATTATTATTATTATTATTATTATTATTATTATTATTATTATTATTATTATTATTATTATTATTAGCCGAAGTTCTCCGTGCGCTCTGTGGTCGCGTTGTCGTAGTGAATGTGATTTGTGACTGTCGTCTTGTGTACTGACTGTAGGAATGTGTTTCGTGTTGAAGGCTTCTCACTACATCTCAACCTGTTACCGGTTGACTGCCAATTTATATATGTTGTTGATGTTAAAAAATTTCGACGGAGTTGAGATCACCGACGATTTATACGTTCCTACTATTTCACTTAAGGTAGCTTCCCAGGATTCATTTCCTGACTGTCACATACCGGTCAGCAAACCTCGTAAACCCCTCCAGTCAGGTATAAATTTATCGATATGGCAGCCGAGAGTTAGTTTGTCTTTCAGCCGTGCCAAATAATCCCCGATCGCCCTGCACACCGTTGGTGACACCCGGAACGGATTAGTCTGTCACAGTTACCAAAACCAAAGTACGCTCGCGCTTCAAATAACCACACCAAGGAGCTTGCGCTGCAGCCCTTGCGGTTCCAAACGCACACCACGTATCCGGTTCAAATCCAGAAGAATAGGATCAGTAGGCGTGTGAGTAAGGTCTTTGTGTTCAGCCTGCCAATGTTGGTCAGCCAACTGAATGGCTAGCAGGAAAAGGAAATTCTTATCTCTTAGTAATTAACCAGAGACTGCAATGACAAAGCGTTGCGTTCCAGAGAGGATAAGAGTGAAGAACAAAATTGGAATTGGACTACGGAAACAACAGGCAAACAATTCATCCTTCAGTACATCAACAAAGCTCGATAACAAAGTGGGTAAAAGACCGTAAACACTTTGGCCTCTGAAAACAGGAGCAAATTAGTCGCTCAACGACCATAGTCTTGGTCGATGCAATAGTTGACAGGAACAGAATGGATGTACTAATATGACCTATCTGAGCCTAACGTACTCGTCGTCTCTTCAGTGACGGTGCACTGTGAGTACGTCGGTGACCAACCAACCCCAAACAGCCAGTGCATTCGCGACCACACACATCGCAACGCCACATAGTCATGTCACCACGACCTATAGCACCGATGGTTCCTTTGCGTACCGCGCCCTTTCGTTCCCGGCCGCGCAAAAACTACTCGTTGAACTCGCGACGCCTGTTGAAGTCGTACTCCTCTTGGCCGTCCAGTTCAACGCTTGGTCTTTCCAACATCTACAATCAATTTTACAACGTGAAAAACTTACCTGCACAGAATCCTGGTATCCCCGTTTCCGACCATCAGGCTTTCGCTTACCTGATCTCAGTTGTCCATACAGCAGCTACTTCGGAATACGGTCATCGCCCATTCGACGGATGTGATCCAGCCTACGAAGCTGATCAAGCATCAGCAGAGCTTCCATCTCGTTCATATCCGCTAAGCCGCAGTACCTCAGTGTTCGAAACCATGTCCGACCACCGAACACCCAAGATGCGTCTTAGACATTGTAATTGGGAGCTGCTGAAATAACGCACGTTCCGCTGATACAATGTCCACGTTTCACTGCCGTACAGCGGTATAGACAGCACTAGTGAGTGGTAGACAAGAAGCTTTGCGCTAGGCTTTAGGTTGTGGTCCTTCCAAATACGTTTTACAAAATGTCCGAACGCTACACTAGTTTTCGCCACACGAGCTCTTAACTCGCGGTGGACAGATTGTGACCCATGTATCAAAAATTCGCGCATCATTTGCCAACGTCTCCAGTGATGCGAATTTGGGGTGTGAGTGTACAAGCGGCACCTCCGCCCGGAGAAGGCTGAAAGATAGAAAATGTCTTACCCTTGTTGACATCCAATCCAAACTTGGATGCCGCAGTCGCAAATACCGTGGCTAGTTGCTGCAGTTCGTCCTCGCTGTGTGTCAGCATTGCGCTGTCATCTGCGAATAAAAGCATGCGTATCGCTGGGATATGTAACCAAGTTTGGGCGCCGAAACATGGAATATTCAGCAAACGCCCATCCGTCAGTTACTCTACCTCAACGCCGCTCTCCTCAGAGTCCTGAAAAGCAGCTGTTATCATGGCAGTCAAATATAAATTAAATAGGGAGGAGGCCAAGATACAATTCTGCTTCCCGCCAGTGACAATGTCAAAACCATCAGTGATAGATCCACACGACTGCAATTTCGCTCTCACGCCCGCATGCAACATCCTAATGGAATTGGCGAACTCATCTAGACATCCAAACTTACCGAGCACCGTTCACAACGCCTCGCTACAACGTACCTCGACTCGCCCGGAATCCGCATTGCTCCACAGGAACATTGGACTCCAAGACTTTCCTATTAAGCCGGTTCAGGAGATTTCTAGCAAGCACCTTGCCTACGCAACTCAGCAGACTTATGCTCCGAAGGATGTCAGGGGATTGCCTGCTACTCCTACCTCGATATGGTTCATCAGTCACGATTAAACTTCGTGATCTATATACATTTGAGTTCCTGGAATCTTGCAGTGGAATCATCCTCGCCCGTTTTCACTCGCATGAATCGTCGGACGATGCATTAGTTCAGTGGCTGATGGGGGCCGGCGTCGTTACGACAAGAGATCCTATAGGCTCCATTCTCAAAACTTCCTCAGGCCGCAATGCGTTTCGTACGGGATTGTTAATCACTGGAACGACCTTCCTTCTGATTTCATTAGTTGCTTCGCTGGAGGAACGTGTTAAATCGTTGTTGGACACGGATTTACCTGAACCCATGACAGACTAGTGATCTTACTTGCTTCAGTCTCCAAGATCGACGTCGCATCTAGTATTCAGTAATAGTCTTCTGGGCCGAGAAGATTATTTCACAACACCGTCAGCATACACTGTCATCGGATAGCTCAACAAAATTAGGGACGAATCAAACCATCGGAATAGTATATGTAAACTGGCAGCAAGATTGGTCACTTTGTCCACCAAAGGTTAGTAAAGCCACAGACGATGCTCGGGACGGTGCTGTTTCTCGGAGCTCAGAATGTCTATTGCCATGACCATGACCTTTCGGAAATGTTTTGGGTCGGCCACGGACCCAAAACTATTCCAGTCGTGTGACCAACTGGAGGTCGATTATCACCAATCTCAGTAAGTCACCAAAGGATGTTCTCGCAAACACATTACGGCGTTTGATGGGAGCTTGATACACCGAAGTATGAACATTTGCATCAAGAAGGATGAACCAATATTCTTTATCAGCCGCGTCCGGACAAGACGGAACGGATAGACTGGATACCAGTCGTTCGTCAACATGAACAAGAGTGCTGAGGGATCCTTCAGGGTGACAATAGCGAAAGCCACACACAATCATCTGATGGATA
Organism: Paragonimus skrjabini miyazakii; assembly: GCA_014338405.1. Taxonomy (NCBI): domain Eukaryota; kingdom Metazoa; phylum Platyhelminthes; class Trematoda; order Plagiorchiida; family Troglotrematidae; genus Paragonimus; species Paragonimus skrjabini miyazakii. Next base: position 7,797 of record JTDE01008463.1, on the reverse strand, counting down.
TCATTGTTGTCCAACTAGAGCTCTGTCGCTGATGTCTGAGTGAAGAAGAGGCCGGTGAAATATTTATCTGGCTAATACAGGGCGCAGGTTTTTTCACGCTACAGAATTACTTATGAGGTAGGTTTGATAAAAGCACCTAAACTGGGGATATGTGTAATTAAACTACCAAGCACACTATGTGAAGGGGGTTCCAGTGGTACTAACCGCAACTTGTCGTAAAACTGACATTCAGATTAAGTCTGCTGCACCCTGGATGGTGACAGTCATGCCACCCCATTTTTATTCATGGCATCCGAACAATGAACTATGCGTCAGCGTTATCACGAGGTGGAATGATAGATGCCACATACAGAGGCTGTTCATCCTCAGTGATGCAAAAGGGATGGGACGACCGATTGGCTTCGGATGGCCGGCGAACGAAACTACCAAAATTGCCGCCAAGATAATCCGCATCTTTATCCAAAACAGGATTGAAGCAGATGACACGAATACACTGTAATTGACGTTCAGGATATTTTAGCTTAGGTCAGCCCTCAATTTAAAATGGAACCAGATGTGATCTGTCCCCGGACTATCGAAGAAGCAACCATCAACTGGGTGGCATCCCACCATGATATGTTTAAACGGACACTTCGGATCATTACTCTTCCGGGGGTATGAAGATTGACCGTCGCAACGTCCATATTTAAGACAGGTGATTTTCACCCTCCTGAAACAGCCGGCGGATATGCCTCGCTAAAATTCAATTTAAGATAGGACAGCATCAGTTATAACGCGCCATTATCAAGCATTCCTTCTCCAGTAACTTCTTCTCGTGTACTCAGAGTGGATCGTTTCATGGCAGGTCATGGGTAAGCACTATGTTAGCTTTCATGGAAAGCCCGACAGGCGCCAAAGACAATGGCCACATTTCGGATGCTATCTTCCCCGACTTTACTAATGCCTTCGACCGTGCCCCACACGATTCTCTCGTACATAAACTAAAAGATTATGGCAAAAAAGGAAAGGTTCTTCGCTCTATCACACCCTTTTCTGGTGACAGAACTTTCAGAGTAAAAACGGAATCAGAATTTTTTTCTCCCTACTTGATCTCCGCCGGAGTTCATCAAGGATCCGTACTTGGTCTGCTG
>JTDE01008462.1:8740-20655 GCA_014338405.1 Paragonimus skrjabini miyazakii | reverse complement strand
AAAGGTGGGCGAGTGTAAGGAATGTCATCGGGTGATTTGCAATGATCAGTGTGTGCATGACCTCAGACATCGGACGAGCCAAAGAAATGTTGGTGTCAGACGAAAACAGCTTTTGTTTTTGCTGTCTGCAAGTTTTGCCATCACGACAATGTGATTGTCAAGGTCATTTCAAACAACGTCTGAGTGTCGGCTTCATCCACAATGTATTGACACAAACGACAACAGTTGCTACAAGTTGGACTACCAGTCCCCATTCACGCATCATCTTATCCTATTTCATTCTGTGCATCGGCGTATTACAAAATCTGTAAATGTATTATGCCTTTACATTTTTGTTTTCTCCACTTCCTTAAGGTTTGATAATTTTTTTACCAAAATCTGAGGTTATTTTTCACATATGTCTGCCGAATAGCTGTTAAATTTTCACTGTATCGTTGTTGATATTTTGAGTAACCTTTCACGTATAATATATATATATATATATATATATATATATAATGGTAGGACGTGCTTGGTAATCACGTAACTTCTGAGCAATCATTCAGTTACACATGGACATGTATTTTATTTACCTATCCTATAGTACACTATTTCATATGTTAACGCATAACATTTCAACTAATTTTGTACTCCTTTTGGAACTGCATTCTTTTATGGTGAGCCTAACACATATCTTGACCACAGCTTCCGCATTCATATTGCTCACTAAACATACCTCCACCAAATTGTTGTACCATACTCCAATTCAGCCCTAGTTATACCTCGTCAGGTTGTAATACGCCTGCTTTGATCGACATTTGGACTCACGCTACATTTTCGTGTGGATACAAGATTGTCAGTTGCCTGATTATCCTCATTCCTAACACGATTGAGTTAGCGCTGTTAAACATCCAACCACCTATGCTAATTAGATTGCATAAGGTTGCCCGATTTCACTGCCATTGAACCCATTTAGTGCTTGCTAACTCCAATGGATTACCTGTGAATAGGTCAGAACCTCCAATTCGATTAAGCGTGCTGACCGATTTGTTAGGTTAATGACTAGAAGTTAGATACTTGGTTGATCTGGTTCAAGTTAACATAAACCACAAAATCTTTTAAGAAATCAGTAAAACAAAGCTGTTTTTGGTGGTAAACGTGAATGAAAATCTTTCATGTTATCCAGTTAGGATAAAACCCAGAGTAGTTTTAGTAAACAATTCTCCAAAAATGCTCCATTGAAACCAGGCATTCCTAATCTATTTATGGATCCTGACCAGAATAACACTACCGAGGTGGCAGCTGAATTCACTGTTGATATAATTGAAAAGGGTTTTTGGAAGATTTCGTCGGAACTACATTGCAGGTGTATTGTGAAGTCCCTTTAAACAGTGGTCTCTCTGCCCACAATGACGTGCATTTTGGTGCTTCCACTGTTCCTGATAAATGAAGAAGTTGAACCCTGACAACCTCGGAGGTCTGGTAACATAACACTAAGACTGTTAGAATCTGTGCAGGTAGCCTAGCTGCTGTCAAAAGTGACCTGCTACAGAAGTCTTTCAAAGAAGACGAACTACGTGTTGACTGAAAGCAGTGCAAAGTGACACCGCCTCACAAGAGTGATGTGTGTGACATGGCTGCTAAATGAAGATCCATCTTTCTCCTCAGTGTCCGTTCAAAGGTAATAGAAAACGTTGTTGGTACCGACATCCGAGGAAGCTTCCCCGTATACAGAGTGATCAATTTTCAACGACAAGACTTCACACAGAGCAACTCATGCTTTACCAACCTACTGACTGCTCATGAGTATGGGACCAGGGCAGTTGATTATAGTGAATGAGTGGATATTATCCTGCTGAACTCCTCAAAAGCCTTGGATAAAGTGAAACACAGTATAATGCTTTCCGGACTGTGGTGATACTGAACTGAATTGGAAATGCTGCGATTGTTGATGGCTTACTTGATTATAAGAGTTGATAACACTCACTCAACAATCGGAAACGCCCAGTGTTAGTTGCTGCGACAGCCAAGTTTTGGACCGTTGCTGTTCGTTTTATTTGCCAATGAAATGAAATCGGTTTTGTATTTAAGCGTTTTGTTGTACGCAGACGTCGACCATACTAGAATATACTGGAACACAGCGCATAATTTGAGCGAAGTGCATGATTAATCTCATTATTTTACTCTGTACTCATTTATTTCAGGCTCATAGTCGCATAATTGCGCCCATATATCTGACTATCCGCATATACGCCGACCATGTGACTGAAGTCAGCGTTAAGATGATGACCGAATTTCGATATCTATTCACTCTGTACGGCCCACATAGCTTTGCGACTACAGTGGAAAAATAATCAGAGGATACACAAAGCTTGTGCTGTTTAGCAAAACGTCTATGCTCTATTTCGTTCGGAAGTTCATTCCAATTGTGGGAGTATTTCATAATTAAGAGTTTTGAGCGTATCTCTTTTTATGTTTTAGGGTTGGCGGAGTGGAAGGTTGCTTTTCCAGTCCACATAAACAGTCGTGTTTTGATCAAGCAAGAAAGTAGCACACAAGACCTGTTTTCTGTGTTTACCCATCATTCTACTCACAAAACAATAAACATGAACACAATAACCAGGGTGAGTCCGAAAAAATTATCAATACAGATTATAGATGGCGTGTTTGTTATCAATTAGGCAATCACTGTTCCGAATTGTGAGCTGGATTGCTTGTGTATCAAGGGAGATTTGGTGTCCCAACCAACTTCTAAGCGCAGATGTCAGGGTTGGCAATCGGATACTAATAGCCTTCGTGTACTTGGATATGTTGATCTAATTCATTTGGCTGAATGCATGACAAAATCCAAGCGTGCCTTGCAAGAACTTAGAATGAATTCCAATAGGTATTAGGCCCGTTAAACCACCACTCACGTTTATGTGTTCATGGGAGATAAACTAATGGAGTTCGCTTATCAAACATGTTTTTTAGATTATTAGAAATGTGCATGACAGACGAGTCAGCAGGTGTAATGTGCGGTCGAAACCAGCGAATGCGCACCAGTTGAATTTGAGTTGGTGACGGAGCGTGTTCCTGTGTTGTCGGCGCCGTTTTATTGATCGTTTGTGTAAGTCTTGTGCATGGCTTACTGGGCCTTTGGCTCACGTTTGTTTCTTGTTGTTTCCTTTTTGCAGGACTTGTTGGAACCCCTACTTCGGAAGAACACTGTCCCCTGGTGTCTCCACATTGCCCCACAGTTGGTCCAAAAGTGTAACGGACAACCCGAATAGAAACAGCCGGCTTGCATGCTACACAGGTCGCAAAATAGGTCATATAATGTAGCCCGGTTAAGAGCACCTACAACGTCCCTGCGCATGTTCTTGTAGGTGTCGAACAGATTTGACTACGATAGAAAGTGCTGGAATACTGTTAGTCTTGTAGGATGGTTGAGATAATCTAGTCTGTATTATATACAGTTTAATTATCCATGCAGATGAACAACGATTCCAAAATTATCAGATATAGATCGCAACCACTGCAGGAAGATGTTATCTTCAATATATTAAAGATTCCGTTTATCATTTGAGGTGAATCTCAACATTAACAACGTCCTTTGATTTTATCGTTCAATCAAATGTTCAATCAAATGTCTTACTTCCGGTACCTCATGTAGAACGGTTTGTCAACCACAAGCCCCAGGATATCGCGTTACTTCATGTGATCAGTGTTCAGCGGATTGCGTTCCTTATGGCGAACATGAGAGAAACTACCAAAAATGATTTTGTTTCTGAAGATAATCTATACATTCGGTATGCTGGACTTATTGGAATATTCAAAATGCTAAGACTGTAAACAACCATGTAGTGAGACCTTCATTGAGCAGTTAACAAAAAGCAGTGTTTCCTCGCAGGGAGTAATAGGTTGATCACATTTATCAGTATACATAAAACAATGTCAGTATATTATGCGACGGCTTTTCTCGTTTCGTCATGTGAAGGTCCGACTTCAGACTACCCTGTCCGACTATTTCCATACGTCTTTTATACCCGGCCTGCCTTTGTCAGTTATTTTTCTAACATAAGTAATGTGTCTTTTTGTGGGTAATAACTGTTGCAAAGGAATTTAGTTTTCATTCAACGTTACTATGATTGGGTACCGCGTTCATCACCGTTTGCGGAGCACAGCTTGCATTTATTGTTTCGAGGTTCTTGACAGTCCGGAGAGAGTTAACAATGCATGACTAACAGACTTTCTCACTCGCCTCTTGCCTGTTAGATCTCATGTAAGGGTTCAATTGAACAGAAGAGACTTTATAATGAAAACGGTTATGATGTTTCAAATATTCTGTTTGCTAGCTTGTTTGTTGCGCAAAAATATACGTTATCTGGATCTTCGAGGAAACCGGAGTGTGCGTAATAAACACTTCTTTAATTAGTAAGGTTACAAAAATCAATCCGTAATATCCGTGAAAGACCATCAAGGGCACTGGCGTGAGGAATCACTTAGTCACGACAATAAACAAACAGATTGGAAGAGTTAGAGGAATTTTTCATTCACTAATGTTTCGGATCTGCCGATTCTCGCTTTCCGTTGCTGGACTTCTTCGCGAAATGTAAAAAATAATGGTGTACACTTCTCCATGCATTCGCGAGACAAGTTGTTTGAAAATAAACCTGTTGATTACTTACACTGGAAGGTTTTTCAAAATAGTTAACATATGATTGATGTTTGTACTGTCTCTAGTTGCTTGTGGATGACATCGCCGAAGTAGACCAGGCTTTAATAATTAAAATAACATGGAAGTTTATAAGAAGACTAAAGGATGGATATTCCTTTTGACGGTTATTATAAAATACCTTAGAATGAAAGAATTTTATCGCTTCCTAATTTTAAGTAACTTTTATTTATGGGTTATACTGTGCCCATCTGCGACTGATGGGCAAAGGTTAGGTGCTTTATGCGTGCTTGCACTGAATGGTTGCTTTCCACGATATAGGCAACGATTACCAGATGCGAAATAAAAGGGCAAATATTTGAAGGAGACCGAACGTATAGTATACGACAATTGCAGCAGGTCCCAATCAACGCCAAACGACACCGGTACGCGGAAGTAGCTAGGGAGGTTAATGATTTGACCGTCAAGCGCGCGAGCAAACCGGAAGAGTGTATATGGCACCGTTGGAGCGTGTCAGCCGACAAGCAACGACACAAAGAAACGCGACGGCCTGTAGCAAGCAGATGGCAAACAAAGATCCTTACTAACTTATGTACAATGTGAACAAAGATTTTGAAAAGACTTTCACACATCGTTCAGCAAGCAGACCGGGGTTATCTCAAAGTCACCACAGGTGCGTCTGATTTCATGTTAAGAATTTTTGGAATTGTCCATACGATAGGATGTGGTAGTGGAAAGAGATAAGTTGGTCTTTATACGGACGTTTTAATAATGTAAGGCTGTGTGACAACACGATGGGGTTGAAACGAATTCCCTGTGACCATCTGCAAATTTTCAGCGTAGTGTGCACGAGTTGTGCAAAAGTGAACGTGTGCAATGAAATGGGCATGAATTATGGTGCAAGCAACAGTAGATGATAAAATGGGGGCACTATTTGCGTCTTGAGGCAAAAGGTGCATCATAGAATTTGACATATTTAAAAGGCTTTCAAATGGGTTAACAGTTTTGTGCGAGCAATAAATGTCTTTACTTATTTAACAATTGAGTCCTGAGGGTTCCATATTTTCCGGGACAAGAACGTTCTACATTGTGATGAGTTGTCTTCACAAAATTCGAGTTAAGTATATGAAGTACATTTGGACGGCTTATCGAATGGTCCTTTGCGAGCGGATTTACTGCTCAACTACCCAACTGATGATCAGTTTTAGAGTTAACATGAGGCTTGGTTAAAACCGATGCGTCTCTGATTGACAAATGGATGGGGTACTACATCATATGTTTATTTCTACGACGAAACGGAGTAAAGACTTCTTGCAACAGGAGATTCAACGCTTTCTCGATTTCTTACTTTCTGTGGTTCGACAGGTATACTGTTAACTGATGATGTCTCCTTGTTAGGAAAGCTAACTGAGCTATCTAGTTGAGTAAACAGTTAAATACGGCCCATCTTTTAAATTATCTCTTCTTCAGCATTAGTACTGTTGAAAATAGCGATGACAAGGAGCAATATGACATGGTGAAATGAAGCTGGTTACCACTGGTCAAATTCCGTAGGTGTTACAAAGTCTTTGTTAGTTATGTACGGCCTAAACGTCAGTCGGTAACGCGTAGTTGATAGGACAGCGTTTCACTGCTGAGTGTCAGCGATAGATCGCTGTCGGTGGAATGAACTGTTGACGTAAAATTACGCTATTAAATTGATCCGTCCAGGTGTGGATTGTCTGAGATGGCATTGTTGACAGTGGAGTAATGAGGCACTAAAAATAGGACAACAGTGAACAAGAAAAAGATAACAAACGTTCTTTGGGACTGTTTGTAGAAGAATCGACTGTACAGAATCAGTAGGTAGAAAAATGCGCGATAACTAATGAACAGTAAACATCGTAGTAGAGTATTGTTTTAGCCATTAGAGAAATATCATTGATGCCACAAAACAAAACTGTGAGCCGAAAGCCGCATCCTATGGCTGAACTGTGTACGACGTGGTCAAAACTATCAGGCGTGCGCGGGTTGAATTTGCGTTGTATGTCAAACCGCATTTGGTTTGGCGTGACTAACAACCTTTCCAATCACAGTGTGACATACGAGTCTGCATTATTTGTGTTATCCCTCAGACCCTCTCAATTTGGGGAAGTACCACTGTGCGCATATTCATATACAATCTCGACTTGAGGTAGTGTCTGCAGATGACTAAGCCGTCGTTCAAATTAAGATGGTACTTGCCACCGAGTAAACTAAACCTATTCCGGAAGGATGTTTGCCTCCGGCATCTCCATGCTGGTTAATATTGGTACATTATTGTGACGAACAATCAGGTAAAAACGGTCGGTTTTTATAGTACAACTGATGAATCCGTTGGATATGAGAAATATGTAGATCAACTAAAGTCGGTTACACAAAACAAAGAAAGTTGCTCGAAAGTATTAAGACTGCACTCTTGATTGGTATAATAAACCAAGTTGACACTATTTGTTAATATGTAAAACAAAAGGAACAGGAAAAAGATTAAACTGTAGCCTATGAATGAAATTAGAACAGGATTTCATCAACCTGTGATCAGACATGCCTGAAACATTGCAGTAAAACAATATTATGCCAGTAAATATTCCCAACACACTTTGAAAAATTAGTAGAGGTTAATAATGATTGAGTACACACTCGGTTCTCCAGTTCTGCTTGATAGTTCACTACAAACGCGCATATATGTGCGTCTGCGCATAGATTATAAATACTTTGCTAAAGTTTCAAAATGGACTGCTGGAGAAGAGTCATTTTGCTGTGATTATGTGAGTGAATGGTAACATAAGCCCATACAATGAGGATATGGCGAAACACAACGGAGTATTTAAAGCTTCCTCTATTGTCTTTTATCGGTCATATTTTCCGCGGATTAGTTACAGATAGGCAGAGTTTGAACATTGACATCAAACTAAATGACGTCAAACGGTTTATGACTTTGTGTGAATTGCTGAGTATTCGTGCTGTCTCCAGTCGCATGTGGCAGTTTGTTCCATGTTTATAAAGCGTTCACCATACAACGGGAAACATAGGTAGCTTATAGTTTTCAATTGTGGAAGACTAATATCTGTGTTTTCTGCGATCCCTCACAATGCTAGTTTGCATCGGTATTACACATTAAATATAAACATATCCGAAGGACGCAAAGCGTACAAGAGTGTGATGTATAACATGTCAGGGCCGGAAGAAGTCAACGTCGAGCCTCCATCAGCGTTCTCCGTGACAAAGAGTGCAGGAATACCCAAGCAAAATTTGGGGCAATCCTGTCAGATTTTCACAGGTAGACCTACATAAACCTGCAATGTTTGAATGGAGGCTGAATGGTTTCTGAAGATCTTTGTGAATAGCAAGAAGAGAAAATGTTTTATATGGGTAATTTCCTATTTCCTTTCGCCTAAGAAAATTAAGCAAAATCGAGTAACGTACTCCATGCTGCATTCTGTAATGACGGTTTGAATGCTATGATTCTCTTGTGATACGAAGCCGTCTGTTAAATGACAACCATAAACAGAAATGTTGGTTTTGCTGGTTGAAAATGTCATCTATCGAGTTTGCTACCATGATTCCTGTGAAATCCAAATTCACATTTAACGTTATTCTACTCATATATTCATAGTAATATGCCCTATCTCCGAATTTACCGTGACTCATCCGTTTGCAATATTCGCTCTTATGACCACCCTATGACAACCGTTTGACACGTCAGCATTTACTTAATTTCCACAAACTCTATATCGGCCGTGAACAAATGAACTGTATCCTAATTCATTACTTATATTTTGATCTCTACCACAGTGTGCCACATTTGTTTATAAAAGTGGCAGTAGCGCATTACATATTTTACCGCTAGCATCAACTGGATAACTTATCACGCTTCCGCTATATTGTTACATGCGTTTGTAAACCTGGTCGTAAGTTATTGTGAATTTACACTTTTTATTATTGAAGTTGTAAAAACACGCTGGATATCAGTATATATATTTACGTATAGTCTTCTACCCTCTGCATATTGTAAGATGTATATCCAGCCCACATAGTGTTTAAGCCTAGGCTTAACAACTCTCCTGAGTTTAAGTCTTGTGGTATACTTACTAATCAAATGTGATACTGCCAGATAGGGGATATGTTGGTAAGTTTACCATCAACCGAAAATAAAGTTGTTCATCCACTGCATACATGAGAAAAATCTGGTGTACAGAGGGCTTCCGTGATTAATCTCATTGCAGACAGTGTGCTGCACCAAGTAGGGTTCTTTTATTCTTATTGTTCACGCGTAGCCTTCAAGGTATGAAGAGGATGTGCAGACAAATATCTGGATACAAAGGCTTATAAGGGAGAAGGTATACTGTCGTTTTTGTCATGAAAAATACTGTGTATCAAACATGCTCGTTTGCAGTGATTCACTACTAGGCTATATCGCAAATTTTAAAAAAGAATCACTAGAGGGGGTTAACTGGAAGCGGGTGGTTGAGGAAGTTCAATGTAATGTTGCAGTCAAGTACCCAGTTGAACCGTATGTCTTCACAGGCTAATAGGATATGTGGTTGACCACGGCAGATCCAAATCCTGATCAAAACCTTTCAGGGGACACACGGGTGTGTTGTACAGGCGAATTCCAATAGCTTTAGCTGTGGGCAAAATCCTATGCCTCACTGCTCTCGACTGGGTGGCTTTAACTTGGTAGATTAGACGAAACGCGTTTGTTACATTGACAGAGTGATTCGATTCCACCGGGTGCAATAGTATAACACAGATTTTGTTATTTCACTGTTGAACCAAGCTGGGTGGTGTTCGCGGACCCGTTCGGATAAGCGTTTGGTCGTGCCGCCGACATAACCGGTTCCAAAGGAACAAATGAATGAGTATACACATGCATATCAAACTATGTATATAATGTATGTACGTAATGTATGTAAAATTGTATGTAAAATATTACGGCAATTATTGAATTACTTGTTTTTACCAAGTTACTGACAGGGTTAATACGTTCCACCTGACACGTTTCGCACAAGCTTCTGGTAATACAATCCAATTGAGAATATTCCACGGGGTTTTGTACGCGAGAACATTTTACTTCTTCTTCTCTAGCAACGTGATCTGATTGATGGTTTTTGCTTGACGAAAACTAAGTTTTCAAAGACCATCATTATAGAATTTTCCAGTGAGACGGAATGGATTTTGGATTTTAGAATGGGGTGTACAGGTTATGTAAACGAAAAGAAATGCCTTCAGTACGGTTTATGATTGTAACGAGAAGAATGTCGGGACTAGGAGGTTTGCTAATAGCGAACTGCGACTGTATTCTCTTAACATCCATTGGAAGATAGCATGACGAAGTTCTCGAGTTTATTAAAGGCTTCAAAGATGATGAGTTATCTTCAGCGTATTGATATAATCAAAGCGTGAACTAGGAGTTATACACCTTGAGACTGATTTGTCAGAATAATTTACATTATATGTTAGCTGTTGTGATACTTGGTTCCTTTCTAGAGTTCCTGCCTATCCAAAACTACAGCACCTACGTGCTTTTGTTAATCGTAAGTGTTTTCTCGTCTACATGGCGTGGTTTGGTTTTATCGTTTACATTATTAAACATACTCACTCAAGTATTAAAAAAGTCATGTCCTTTATGGTTATCATGCTTTATGTTTGGCGAGAATTCTTCGAGCATATACATAGTTGTGTTTCGGTTTATGTTGGTCTGTTATATGAATGCACTATATAATGTGTTTATTGAGTATCTTGTTAGCTAGACTGGTGGTAAAAGATGAAAAGACTTTATGCGACCTTAAAGATCTAGGCTGTGTGGAAATATTATTGCGATCGATAGACTTAATTTCACAAATAGTGTACAATCTTGTAATTTTTCCAGTCCTTGTTGGTGTTTACCAGTCTATCTATAGTTTGTTACAATTTGCAAATTCATTATAATAACAGAATATTCAAGAAATATGCTCAGCTGACACTGATAAATTAAGAAACGTCAACGGCCTGTGTTAACCATGTCCGAAGTGGATTAACCGTTGTAGCTAAATATGATAGCGAATCCCCATACAGTCAACTTGACGATATTGGGCTAGCAGTGTGAAATGTCATAACGAATAGAGCTCAGACACAAATGCAATAACAGGCCATGGTTCGGTTTGCGTCATATATCGTGCTGTTGAAGTAACAATAAGGATTCTAAACAAACCCCTCAATCTCAGCAAAAAATAAAATCTGTTTGTCAATCCGTATCCACTTTGGTGTGACCGACAACCTTTTCAATCACAGTGTGGGCATATAATTCTGCATTGTTTGTGTTAAGCATGATGCCTCTCAGATCTTCTCGATTTGGGGAAATGCCATTGTAGCCACATTTGCACACTGTGTTAATCTAAAATGATGGTAGGATCCGCAAATGACTAAGCCATAGTTCAAATTAAAATGTTAACTGTCACCGATTAAATCAGACCAACGTTTTCTTCAAAGCATTTCTATGGAGAATGATTAAATGTGGGTGACAATTGTCTGGAACACGAAATTGAAGTTTGCTCACTTCTCCGTGAAAGCTTAACTGAGTAGAATTAGGAATCCTTAACTTTTGTTTATAAACAGTGCAGTACAATCTCGGCATACAACCTTCCGTAAACTTGAAGTAAATTAGTAAAAATTAAACAACCCAGCTATTTATGTGACATATGCAATGATTTCTTTCGTCAATAGATTGAACAAAGCATTTAAATCCCCCAAACTACAACCGACGGTAACCTCTTATATTGCCCGTATGGTACTTTTGGTGCTACGTTTATTGATTAACTTTCGAATACTATTTTTCACTAATTTTATTTCCGCTGTCATTAATCTACGCATAACATTCATTTGAATTCAAAAATTTGAAGTCACATGTAATCTTGGGATGCCACACAGCTGACATAGAGTTCGCGGTGCTCCCTCAGTAATATAAGATTTATAAGATAAATGATAGCCTGAGTACAATTAAGATAGAGATGTTAAATAATTCCTTGGCTAAGTCGTTCTGTTTCCGTTTCAAAGTACTAAGATAGAGGTATGTTCATTTTGACCATCAGGAGCAAACAGAAAACTAGCAATGTTAATATAAGTCTGGCATCTATCTCTGGGACGTGTCATAAAAATGTATTAAATTTTCCAAGAAACCAATCGGTATTCTACATTTTGGGTTTCGCCTGTTAAATTAAGCCACCAATAAACATCTCTGGGTTGAGTTTTTATTTGCAAGTCTTGGGTTAAGTAAGAATAA